>OW119925.1:66683638-66889638 GCA_933210815.1 Meta bourneti
CAGTGAAATAAATTTCAAAAAGCAATCGCATAAATGTAAATAGTAAATCTGAATTCAGGCTATGGTAATATTTTTTTACGTTTGGCTGTTTCCATTATGTATTTTTAATAATAAGCTTCACATAGAGTTCATTGCAGTTGAATTTTGGTTTCATAGAAAAGCTGGGCATATGTTTTATCTAAATGTATTTTGCGAAACGAATCTAATTGGTATACTTGTGAAAAAAAAAATTGGTATACTTTCTAAAATTGTAATTGTTTTTGAAAACTCCGCTTGCGTTAGAGACCAAGATCTTACTAAGTTAAAGATTCAATGGTAATTCACCAGTACCAGTAACATTCCCATTATGGAAGAGGTCTAATTCAGGGCTCCTGTGGTATTTGAAATATATATATCATTACAAAATATTTTCACATTTCAAACTTTACCCGCTAATATATTCACATCTACTATATTGATATGTAAACCACAGCTATTCAAATACGTATTAGATCTAGTACATTGTACGAAAATCGTACATATTATTAAAACGCATCAACGTATAATAGGAAGTTCAACCTCCAGTGTATATTGAGCTTCATGCTAAAACGTCATTAGAATTGTTTATCTCCAGCAAATATGAAAAGTAAAATGTTTAATTTCTATTAATTAGATATGTATCTATTATTTTGTTATATGTTTGTTGTTTTAAAATTGGATTCTTATTTTTTGTAACATTTTGAAAAAAGACTTAAATAAATGGTCAGTGTTTTCATTTATAAATTGATTCTCGCATTTACTAATTTTTTTAATAAATAAGTAATTGTTCAGCAGATTTTCTTTCAGTTAGTGGTTCATATATTCAAGATTTTTTAAAGATGATCCTTTTCATTTGATACCTAACAATTATATACTAATAATGCGTGCTTTTCGTGCCCTCTTTTTTTAAAAATAATTTTACCAAATGTTCTCTATTCTGATATTCATCTGGCAAGCCTAGCTATAGGGATAGAGAAGCTCGAGAAAGTACAGACCCACTGTATATATATTTTTTCCACCCACCAACATGCATAAGTGAAAAACAATAAAAAAATTAAAACACTTCAACATTTTGCCAATTGATAGGAATAGAGGCAGGAAAGTACAGACCCACTATATACTATTTTATTATATATACCCACCCACCAACATGCACAAGTCTAAAACCCCCTCCAGAAAAATTAATCAAAATACTACTTTGACATTTTACCAATTAATAGAAATAGAGAGGAGGGAAAGTACCACCATATTTTTTACATGCATGATTCAACAACAATCAGGTTAACCATAAGTAAAATAAAACAAAGAACCACCTGTTCTGAAATCCATTGAAATTTAGAACATTTCAAACTATGACAACATTGGATATTGATACTTTTTGACTGAAAATGTCGACATTAAATCTTTACTATCAATATATTATTTCATTACGAAAAATCGGAATGTACCAAATATGTTCATAAATAAGTTTATTGGTGCTTCCAGTGGAAAATATCATTGAAATATATTTCATTTACAATTCCTTACTATAAACATGTGTGTCCACAGAAACAAATCAAAATCATTATAGTTCTCTTCATCCAATATCTATTTACACTGCTGTACAAGAATTAAAACTTCAGGTAAGCTGTCTCACAGAGGGGAAGTTTTCTGTGGTGTGAGGCTGCTTAGAACAGATTGTTGTATTTCACTCTTTACTTAATAGTCTGTCTTAACTCCAAAAAATGTTGAAATATTGCTTTGAACAAATTCCTTTTGTAAAATTCAACAAAAGTCTTTTCCTTGGGAATCTCGCAGGCCTTTCGGAAATTTTACTGTGGCCCTGATTGTCACCGACGCTAGCATGAAGTAAAGTAACTCACTTTGTAAATTTCTTTCTGTAAGAGTGACACAATAGCTGATTATACTTTCTTAATTTACATTATGTACAATTTAATCAAACTCATTTTTGTCAGTTACTATTGAAATACATGTGGAATATTCGAAATATCAAACTGATTTTAATGGAATGAATGTTTGATGTTAACTTATTACTTATTTTGTTCTCCCTGATTTTTACTGTAATTTGAATTTTCATATTATTTAAACTCCATATTTAAAAAAATTAAATATGGAGGTTTATCAATTGTAGCTACTATAAAAAGAAAACAGTTGCCTTTTCACTTGTGTGCATTTGGAGAGTGGGGGGGCTTCGGCTCAGAAGTTGTTCTCATCATCTGACTGTGATTCAAAATTGGGAGGCAGTGTTGAATCTTTCTCTTGGGGATTGATCCTGGACTGTCGCCAATAGCCTGTTGTGTTGCTCCAGTGCGACGTTAATTAACTATCTACCTTCACTTGCTTGCATGGTTTTAATAACATTGGTCTTCCTTTTTAAACTAATGATTTTATGGGATGATTTTGTTTTTATACGATTCAATTATTTTTGTTTTATAGGACTTGGTGGTATCGAAAAATATAAGATTTTTGTCTTGGAAGAAAATGTCAGGTAAACAAAAAAAGTTAGAAGATTATAACCAGCCGGCAAAACGTCAAAAAACTGATGAATCAGAGGAAGCTCAAGATTTCTTGAAAGAAATAAAAGAATTAAGATCATCTGCTTGTATCAAGGACTTCAAATTTAATAAAAAACGTGTCAAAGTACTTTCCAATGCACAGGATATTCCAAAAGGGGCACTATCTATTGTGTATTGGATGTCAAGGGATCAACGCGTTCAAGGTACATTTGTTAAACATGGATATTTGTTTATAAATTTAAAATTATTTTTTCTTTACCAACTTAATTATGTTCATATAAATAACTTTAACCTCTATGTTAAATTCTGCATGCTTTTTTCTATGATTTAAAAGTAATTTTATGTTTATGTCTTGATACAGGGCTTTCTATACTTTTTTCAGGTAAATTTAATTAATAAATACCAAATGCTAGAATTCTATCTTTTAGATAATTGGGCTCTTCTATATGCTCAGCATTTGTCTCTTAAACTGGATCTGCCATTTTGTGTTTGCTTCTGTTTGGTCCCTAAATTTCTGGATGCAACCATTCGCCATTATCGTTTCATGTTGAAGGGTTTGAAAGAAATATCAGAGGTATGTTTTCAAATGTTTGTCAATTATATCTTTGAAATTTTTTGAATTATAGTTTTCAAAGGTATGTTATAAAAGTAGGTAAGTTCCTCATGTACGAAAACCACTTTTTTACCGATAGTCAAAAGTATTCCTAGCCCAAGTGAGGATGCTAGTTACTGGACAGCATGGATCCAGTTCCCCCGTTAAAAAGCCTAAATAGAATTGGTAAATAGAAAATATCTAAAATAGGAAGAAAAAAACTCCAAGAAAATTGGGAAGTACATTTGATGTATTCATACTATTATTTGCATACTGAATATTTATTATAATTTAAAAAATATTCTACACTTTTTATGCGTTTTTTAATGTTTTACCATCAATTTATATTGTAATTTATTGTACCATTAATTTATATTGTGTGTTGTACCATCAATTTATATTGTGCACAATATTAAATAACAAATTATAATTATTTATTATAGGTACATTAAGTTATGCATCTATAATAAATAGGTGCATAACTTAATGCACCTATAATTTGTGATTTTTAATTTATAATAAAGCCCTGACTATATCAGGCTTTTTTCTCATTTTCTACAAAGAGCAATATGTCAAATCCTGGAGATTAGCATTGAAAAGGGTACAAACACTTCTTCATGTAAATTAGTGATAGACAGAATTGAGTACTTTCGAGAATCAAATACTTGGTGTTTGAGTACTTTCAAATATCAAGAGAGTATTCAAATATACACAAAAACGTTTAATCGATAGTGAAAATCAGAAAATTATGATATAAGGCTGTTATTTAAAAATAACACACAGTTATCGTGTCCCTACCATAGTGATTAGAGCATTAGAATTGTAACAAACCAGTTCAAGGTTCGAATCCACTACAGGATTAATTTGATGGATTGCTTTTTTTTATGCGAATGATAAATTTTGACAAGACAATCAAATTTATTCAATTTTTTAAAAATATTTTGATCAAGCTGCACTTAAAAAAGGAATTTGTCTTTCACAAAACTCAAATTTTAAATCTAAATTATATTTATATTTTTTCTTTTCTAAACTATTAATATAAATTTAAAGTTATATTTTTAAAGTATGAAAACACTACTATATTATTACTCTATTTAATTGTAGATAAATTGTATTTTGAAGAACAAAAATTAATCCCATGTACAATTTCTGAATTTCCTGGTCACACATATATTTTCTGTAATTGTAAATATGTGTCAAGCATTTTTTGTCATGATTTTCAAATTTTAGTTTTCGCATTCGATAGATTTGATTTTCTACCATATTTGGAGAAATCGTTAATAATCACGTTTAACAGGGGAACATAGCTAAAATTTTATTATGGAGGGAGCCCTGAAGATAAGAATGAAAGTTTTTATACAAAACTCTTTAAAAAGTTTGTATGACTAAAAAAATATTTTGTTATTTTCAATAGCCAGGATCTGAAACTTAAAATTATTTCTATAAACTTATAAAAAGTGACACATCTTGGTTGATCTAAGTACAAGAATTGTTCCATAAATATTTACAAAATAAATTACACTACATAATCAAATCTTGTTCCTGGAAATTTTTTTAACCACTGTTGGAGAAGTACGAAGATGTGAGAAGATAGTAGAGTCAAAGCAGAAAAAGTATTCATAATAATTTTAAGATTTATTAATTAAGATAATAAATTAAGATTTTGTCAGATATTTTAAAAGAGAATGTTAGTTATTGTTAGATATTTTAAAGAAAATGGGGACAGCCATCTTAAGAATGAAATAACATTATTTTACTTAAAGAAAAACATTTCTAGCAATATAGTGTCTTATTTGCAGAGATATTTTAAATGTCAGAAATAAAAAACCTTAAAAGTTAAATTAAATTTTTAAAAATTAATATAAAATTAAATATAAATAATTATAATTAAAATTGTAAAATTAAAAACTTCCAACTTGATTTTCGAAAATAAAAGGCAAACCCATGTGTAATTTACTGATAGTCAAGCCTGCCTGTTCGGGAAATTGCTTCCAGAAAATTTCAAATCCAATCTCATTCATGGAATTTTTCAACGTTTCATTCAGCATGTGCATTTTCAAGATATGTAAAATTGGAGCAAGCAAATCGAGACTAGAAACATAGCACTAACAAGTAACATGGAAACCCATGGAATGTGACACTGCTACTTAAGATGAATACTTTGGTATTCGAATACATAGGGTGAGTACTTTTGGCATCTGAATACCTAGGATGAGTACTCTTGTATCCGAATACCTTGGATCCAAGTATTTTGGTATACGAATACTTTGGAAAAGAATTGAGTACAACTACTTTTAAGCATTGAGTACACGAGTACTTTTATTTTCGAATACTCCCATGACTAATATAAATTAAACTAAAAAAAGTGCACACTCCTTATAAAACAAGAATACTTTTACAATTTTGTCATTTTTGAGATTTAATGAAAACTACTCCATGAGTACAATATCCTTTTCATACATGTGATGAATGGATAGCATCAATATTAAATGATGTAATGATGATAGTAATGATCCATAAGTTATTAGTTACTGTACTCACCTCTCTTTACAAAGTTGTCATTGTCTAATCGTTTGTAAGAATATGAATTAAACTGAATTTTCACTTTATTGTGTTTGATAACATTTTCAAGATATTTCTCTCAAAATTACTTTTAATGTAATCTTCAACATTTTCTATTTGGTTTGTTTGTAGTTCCTTCGTGATACTGTTAATATTTAATTGTGATGTGTTATTAACATTCGTAAAAAATTTTTAGGAGTGTGAGTCTCTCAATATTCATTTCCATTTGCTCATTGGTGAAGCTAAAGATGTGTTACCAAAATTTGTGAAAGTAAACAAAGTTGGAGGTGTTGTTGCAGATTTTTGTCCTTTACGAGTTCCACGAAAATGGGTTTCAGATGTTTTGTCAAAACTACCAGATGATGTACCTTTCTGTCAGGTGAATGATATTTTAACTCATTTCCTTTCCAATAAGGTTTTATTTAGGTATTTGCTCATCATTTTCTTGGATGTTCTTTTTTTGTTGTAGAAAAGTAGGTAATGTCACTTAACAAGAAAGATAATTTTGCAGCACATGCATAGAAGTTGGCGAAAATGAGAAAAACTAATGGAAACTATTACTTCATAGTGTATATTATTGCATCAGAACATCCATGTTTTCTCATTATCTGAAAAATTTTTATGAAACGATAACAAATAAAAATAGAGTAATCATTATATTTCATCTCAATATGATTTATTTCGCTTTATGAAAATTGCTGTTTGTTCCTCAAGGAATATTTGGTTTGTGGAAAGTGGAGAAAATATCAGACTAGTATCTCAGACCCCATTCAAAATTTAAAAAGATTAATTTGTAAAATTTTTAAAAGATAAGAATTTTGAAAAATGTAAATCGATGTACAATTAAATACTTACTAGATTTTTATTATTTTCAAAATCATGTGTTTTTCCATGCTTATGCAAAATTTAAAAACATAATTGAAATCATAATTTTTAGTTTTACCTTATGATTAAAACAAAAAATTTAGTACAAAATGCATGTCTTTATCTCATAAGTTTTTTGCCATCACTAAATTATGCTGTGCAAAATATTGATTATTTTTCCTCACTAAAACATGGTATATTAAGGGATACTTAGATGTATTAAGTTGCAGTAATATTAAAATATTTTACTTGGTTAAGCATAAAATTAGTTGAAATTATTAGAATTATTAAATCCAAGTAAATGAGGAACATTCTACAAAAATAACTTAAAATTCTATTTGCCAATTCTTTGCCATTTTACAAAATATTTTTGAGATCATTTGACTGAAATAATTGTAATAATTTTAAATGTTTATTTCCATTCAAATACAAGTATTTAGTGAGTTAGTGACACTATATCATTGAATTGTTTTAATATTAATGTATATTTATGTTGTTTTTATACTTGTAATGTTAAAATGATTTCTAGATTGTGTTCATACTGTTATATTTCACTTTTTTTGTTGACATAATCTAAAATTAAAAGCTTAAACAATACACGCTAAAGTTTGAATTAAACAATTTTTTCATTAGTGCAGCTAATTTTTTAGATTGATGCACATAACATTGTCCCTTGTTGGATTGCATCTGATAAGCAAGAATATGGAGCAAGAACAATAAGGAGAAAAATACATGACAAACTGAAAGAGTTCCTGACAGAATTTCCATCTGTTAAAAAGCAAAAAATTGCTTCAGAATGCAAATATGAGGTAATGAACTTGTTTTAAATATTAGGCATTTTAGTTGTTAAATTAGTCATACTTTCAACTGATTAAATAATTTTATGGCCTAATATTAAAATTACTCTTGACAATTTCCTATATTTCAGTGAAAAAATTAAATACATTTTCCCCTAGCCTATAGATTGGGAAAACGTGGAAGATAGTTTGCAAGTGAATATGGATGTAAGTGATGTTGCTTGGGCTAAACCAGGAACTACTGCAGGCTTGCAAAAAATATTTGACTTTTGCAAAAATCGATTAAAGCATTTTGGCGATCTTCGCAATAATCCCACTAAAGACTATTTGAGTAACTTATCACCATGGTTTCATTTTGGTAAGTTGATTAATCCGTATATATTTTGATAAAGTGCCTGACTTACAAATTGTCATTTTTCGTATTAAGGTGATAGAAAGTCATTTATCAGTATTTAAATAGCATGCATTTTTAGTCCTTCATTAGCAACAGGTTGATTTTTAAAAGGATTTAATCTTTCCACCACTGTACATATATGCACATCAACTTATAAAATGTCATGTTTTAATGTGTCTGCATAAGTAAATAAAAAAAATTATGCAGTTTAAAAATATTTTTTGATGGATTCTTTGCAGATAGTGTATTAAAAAACAAAAATATTCTTCATTCAAAATTCTAAAAGCAAAAATTACAAGCATTATATTTTTTAATGGAACAATTAAGCTAATACATCTTAGCAATCTAAAAAGCACTCAAGTGGAATTTGTAATATTAGAACAAGGCAGTGCTTTATTCTTGGAAAACTATGCAAGTAGTTATAGTAAAAATATCTTGCTTATTAACAAGCTTTTTTATTTTTGAATACTTTTTTAAAAAGGCATTTATTTCTAAGACTTTATTAGTGTAACCTATCTTTCGGTATTTTAATTGAAATAGGACTAGTTTAAATAATAACCATTTAGCATAGGGAATATTTCTTTAATCAGAAAGAAAACTTGATTTTCTCATATCCCCAGTTTTGATATCAAAACTAACTGCAGAAATGTTACAGGTTATATAGGGATATGTCGACAGCCACATGACTGTCATGTGACTTCTACATGGAAAACTACTAGAAAAGATGGCCAAATATGAACAGGTGTACTCATAATAATAATTATCAAACTAAATTTTGTAAAGCTCTTAGGAAAATTAGTTGGAATCTTATTTGCAATATCTTTCTCAGATACAATTAGTTAACTTCAGTTACTCATTCGTGTGTCTTATGCTGAATGTTATGTTATGATCTTAATACATGTAATGCTATGAATGGTTATTTGATATTTTATTTGAAAGTTTTGCTTTTCAACAAGATTTTAACATTTTACTTTGAAATATACTAACCCTTATCAATAATCAATTTCTAATTCATTTACAAAGCTGTCCTGTGTTAGTTGAAATCATATAAAAAAGTTATAAGTGTTGAAGTTAAGAAGATTCAATAACTATTTTTGTTTTTATATTTTAAAAACATTTTTTTGTAAATATTTTGTATTTTTATCGTTTATTCAAGAGTTATATCAATTGTGTTGGACTTCACCTGTTAATATATTTCTTTAGGTCAAATTTCTATCCAAAGAACCATACTAGTTGTCTCTAAGTATAGGAGCAAATTCCCAGCTTCAGTGGATGCATTTATTGAAGAAGCTGTTATACGAAGAGAACTTGCAGATAATTTTTGCTATTATAATGCAAAATATGACCAAGTTGATGGTATTTATTTTTATTGATACTTTTAAAAATTCTGTGTGATGCAAGTATTAAAGCAAAATATAATCAATTTACCATAGGTGCTTATGACTGGGCAAAAAAGACTCTAAGAGATCACAGCAAAGATAAACGAGAGTACATATATACAAAACAGCAACTGGAAGATTCAAAGACACATGATCTTCTTTGGAATGCTGCTCAGGTAAAGCTTATTGATATTATCTGAAATTTGTAACATTGTTTCATAGTAAACATTATATTAGAAGCCAGATATGATTGGATTAAATTATAAAAATACTTTTAATTTTACAGCGTCAGATGGTGAGAGAAGGAAAAATGCATGGATTTCTACGTATGTATTGGGCAAAGAAAATCTTAGAATGGACAAACAGCCCTGAAGAAGCCCTTGGAATTGCCATATACTTGAATGATAAATATGAGCTAGATGGTCGAGATCCAAATGGTTATGTTGGTAAGTTTCTTTCATTGTTAAAATAAATTTTTAAAAAATTAGTCCTTGAAACTTATTAAATTTCTTGTATACTCCTACGCCATGCTCTTTCAAAAATTTGTTTCCCCAAATTCAAGTATTTAAAAAGTGTTACTCATAACTATTGTTCACATGAATATGATTCTTTTTATGTATGACAATGCAGTGTTCTTGGTTTATGTATAACTAAAATTGATTAACAGACATCCTCCCCAAGAGCCATTCCAAAGTTTCCCCATGCCTTTTATTAAAAATTTCAATTACTTTTATATTGTACTTAAAATGTTGCACATAATCACATTACATTTCATGCCCTTCTCACAAATGGTTTGGAAAATATTTATAATTTTATTGATTGTTAACTTTTGAACAATCGGGCATGAAAAAATCGACTTATATTTAAAAAATTGGATTTAAAGCATTTCATTGTCATGTATGAGAAAATCACACACAAATTATTTTCGTCATGCAAATAGCTGTATCTTTTATTATTCTTTATTAATCAAAAAACTTTTTGCACTTAAAATTGAATTATAATAAACATTAATACATATGGAGGGGTTAGGAAGGCAAATTTAAAAAAAAATGGCAAAAATATAATTTTTTTACATGTGATATATTTTTAGAATTTTTAAAAGATAGAAATAATTTAATCTTGTGGTTTGCTACTTAATCTCTTCATTTGAATGCTATTCTTTAATACAAATCCTAATACTGAAATTCCAGTTTAAAAATAGATGGGACATTTTAGTTAAAGGATATAAAACTTAATTTTAAAAATGCACAGCTTACTTCAAGCTTTGTCTAGAAAAACTAATATTCTTGCTTTTCTTTCAAAACAGATACTAAACTGGTGGCAAGCAGTTTTATAGCTTTAATGACTTTCTTGTCTTTGCTGCACAAATTATTGAATTGAAATCAAGCTACCCATTCATTCCAAAGAAGACATCTGGGACAGAACATCTCAAAGAGGAACCAAAAAAAAATTGCAGGCATAATAATACTAGACGAATATTTTGCTCTATTCAACATTAACAGCTTCTTTCCATCCAAGCTCAATCAACTTTCTTCCAGGAGGATGTAATGAATGGCTAGGAAATAAGGAGCACACATAATAAAAGCTACTCATGTCAAAAACAATGATGATTCCTTTTTAGAAATTGCAAATTCTTTTACAACGGTAAAAATACCAATTCAAGAATCTTCAACCTTTCCATGAAAATGGGAACATCTAAAATTGACCAGACATAATACTTTGCACAATATATGGATGGCTCCATATGAGTATAAAACACCTCTTCGTAAATTGATTTGCGAATGACACTTAGAGCAATTCTGATTGGTCAGTTTTCATTGCCATACGAATCAATATTATTATCTCAAGTGTAAAGTAGTGAAGCAGATGCTTTTCTGTTGAAAAAAGCATCATTTTTGGGGTTTTAAAGATTACAAGCACATTTGTTTTCTAATTTGTATACAACATGCACCCTGTTGTATACAAATTAGGTAATCCAAAGTTATTTCCTTTTCAATATTACTATTAAACTTTATTTCAGCCATTCCTGAGTTGGTTAAAAACAAAAGTATTAATTTAATTTATCAGGCAGTTTGAAGAAACGTTTAACGTTATATTTGTAATCCATGCCTAAAAAATTAATTTATGGAAAATATTGTTTCGACTGATATGATATGTATATATTATGAAAATTAAAGCATTCTTTGAAATCAAGGCTGGGTCATCCATTGGATATTTGGATTAGAATTCAGGATTAAAAAAAAGTATGGCGGTTTCCATTTATGTGGTGCATGTTTTGTCTCTAATTATCTGGGATTATCTCTAATTTTTGTTCTTGTGAAATGTTTTATAGGTTGTATGTGGTCTATATGTGGCATCCATGATCAAGGTTGGGCGGAGCGAGCTGTTTTTGGAAAAATACGCTTCATGAATTATAAAGGATGTCAGAGAAAATTTGATGTCAATGAATTCATCAGAAAGTATAAAGAAAAATGAACCTTGCTGACTGAAAACAGCTCATCCTCCATTTGAATATAGTATTCATCCCACATTAGATGCGGCATGAGGAATGTAGATTAATCCCACATGAGTCCAGAAATATATCTATTTCCATTTATTGTAAAGTATTAAAAATTGATTTTAACAAATGCAATGGAATAAGAATTTATTTTCAAAACTCGCATGAATTATGTGAAAAACATTTCATACAGAACATTTTCAGGTTTTATTTTGAACTCAGCAGTAGAGAAGTACCTCGCTTTATCCAGTGTTCTCTTCCTTTTTTAGTTTTTAAATCTACACTAAAAATAAATGAGGAATTTTCTTTCTCATCTGCTCTTTTGGGCGTGTAATAACATGGGCAGTGATACACACCTAAAAAAGTATAATTTGACTATAAAAAATTCTATCTTCACAGGTTAGAAGAAAGTGAAGATTGAATTACAAATAAATCTAATCAAAATTAGAAAATCAATGCCCTAATGGAATTATCTTAAATTTGATTTCTTGTTAAGTTTTTAAACTTGAAGAATTTTATGGATTTCAGATGAGGAAAATCTCCTTTTGAAGTATGGTCATGCAAACTGAATAACTCTTGCAGGCAATAATTGTTTAATCTGATTAGATTTATTATTTGCTATTCATGATATTCAAATCATTCATAACAAAAATGTCAAACAATAAAATAAAGTAATTGTTTTGATAAATTATTACTGCAATGTGTGCTCTGGCAGATATTCATCTAGTTAGATAATTTTAAACAAGATACTGATGTAATACATCTTTATAGAAAACAATATTAGTTTTGCGTTACTTGTTTTAAAGACTTGATGTTTAAGAAATTTGTATCCCCAATTCAGGTAAATTTGGCCAGATGTTTCTTTAAGTCTATCTTATGACTGTTGTAAGCTGTCTTTAATTTGTAAACAAGGTAGTGTTTTGGCAAAGTAGATTTAGTTTTTGCAGATTATCCTGAGTGAGAATTTTTGTATTTGGTGTTAACAGGCCAAATGATAAATTTTATCTTTTCCTAACAATAGTGCCCTAAAAGTGGAAACAATTATTTAAGATTGTTTATGAGCAGGGGAATCAAATCTTCACTGATTAATGTTAGTATTATAAAATAATATATTGGGAATAAGCCTAAAATCTAGTAAAGATTTTCTGGTTACCAATGAGGTTCTTAATCAGGAATACCTAGCGATGTCAGCAGAAAACAAGAATATTTTTCCAACTTCCCACTCAACCAACCCATTACATATGCATCCAAATAGAATTTTCTATTTGAAACCTCATTTTTTTAGGAAATTTTCGATTTACTGATTGCAGAAATGAACCTGAAGTTTATTTTATGTATTGGGTCATCCCGAAATTTCTGCGTTTTTTCAAATCGAAGCACGCTTTCTTGTTACTATTTTGCTACCGCTGATACGGAGTGACCTTGATTGAAGCAGATATGTAAATTCGGTCTTTTCTGTTTTCACTGGATAATTCTAGTTTGTGTTGTGGCACAATTTTTGTTTCACTCCAGTGCTAAGAATGGAGAACCAAAAAGTTCATTTTCGTCATATGCTTTTATTTTAAGAAAGAAAAAATTGCTAGTCAGACTGCTCGTAAAATTTGTGCCGTATATGGATAAAGTGCTGTTTCTGATGACAGTTTGAAGGTGGTTTGATAAATTTAAGCCTCAAAGATGATGCCCGCTCTGGAAGACCATCCTCTGTAAACGAGGACCTATTAAAAGATGCCATTGCTGAAAATCCATGTTACACAGTTCAGGAACTATCACACAGACTAAATATTCCAAAAAGTACAGTTCATGATCATCTGAAGATTGGGTATGTAAGCCGCTACGATGTATGCTATACTTTAACACAACAGAATATGCTTGCTCGAATTTCAGCATGTGATCCTTTGCTGAAACGAAATGAAGCTCCTTTTTTGAAACGGCTCATTGCTGGAGATGAGAAGTGGATGCTATATAATAATGTTACAAGTAAAAGATCATGGGGTAAGCCAAATGAACCTCCAACATCGAAAGGGAGGCTGCATCCCAAAAAAGTAATGCTTTGTGTATGGTGGGACTAAAAAGGAATTGTTCCCACAAAATCAGGCAATAAATTCGGAAAAATACTGTTCTCAAATGGCAGTATTAAAAGCAAAGCGGCCAGAACTGACCAATCGTCGAGGTGTTGTCTTCCAGCATGACAATGAATGTCGGACAAAAACTTATTGAGTATCGGTGGGATGTTTTGTGTCATCCCTCATATATACCAGACCTTGCCCCTTCAGATTTTCACCTCTTCAGATAATTTCAAAATTCTCTGAACGGCCTGGAGTTCAATTCTTTGGAGACTCAAACAGCACCTCGATAACTTTACAAATAAGCCTAATGACTTTTTTAAAAAGGAATTTTCCAGCTGCCGAAAAGATGGCAAAAAATCAGAACAAAATGGTGCTTATGTGATTCAATAACATTTTCTTAAGTTTTTGTACTGCTTCGTTAGTATTCATCATAAAAAAACGCAGAACCTTCCAGATGACCCAATATTATTCACTATATATGTCTATAAAACTGCTTATATATAAGCAATAGAAGTTATTTATAATTTTCTGTTTTTATTGAAAAGCATGTTACATTTTTCATATATTACTAATAATACTGTTCCCATGGTGAAGTTTAGAGATATGATAAGCAACACATACCTCCATATTTCTGCATATAGTTGTGCAGTGCACACATTAAACTTATTGGTTAGGTATATAATAAAAACAAATTATGAGTGAACTCAAAAATAGCTACACATATCAAAGGAAATACACTTCAAGCAAAATTGTTGAAAAGATCCAAGTACAAAACTCAATTAACTTTAATTCTTTTTGTTTCTAATGTTAGAAACAGTACCACATTCTTAAACATGATTTTTCATTTATGTACTCATTCATCGATTTAAAAATATATTGCATGGCATTTTTAACACCCTTAGAGAAGAAAATACTAAATTCTCTTGAACAATATTATCGATAATATTCTCCATAAGATAAGTACCGACAAATTTACATCTCTAGGAATACAAAGTTATTTGAAAATATTACTCATTTATAATTCACTGCAGAGTAAATAAAACAATAACCTCTTATGGAAGATTCAATCACTGGTTTGAAAAGAATCACTGGCATTGCAGTGGTAAGATGTAGAGATTCTGGCTCTATCAAAATCGAATTTATTTTATCCCACCCAGCTCCTTCAAGCAGAAGGCCACTGATATATATACCCTCCTAAATAATAAAAAAACAAATTAGTATTGTAATATTGACCATAAAAATTTTTGTATTAAATATGAATAATTTTCATAAGTGGAATATAATTAACTTTTGAACCCAATTAAAAAACGATTTTTATCAACATACATTGAAGTATGTTTTCAGTTTGATTTAAGATGTTTCAAAACTTTTGATAGAGGGATCTTATCTTATAAGATGTCACCTAAATTCCTATCATCTCAAAATTTTATACAAATATTGAAAATGTGTTTCCAAATATGTCATGCAAATAACAATTTTTACTTAAAATTAGTAAGTATGAGTTAAGTAATGTTAGTAAGACAATTAAAAACAAACTAAGTTAAATAATATTAAAGATCTGCAGTTAAATATTGCTTGTAATATTTTTATACTTTGAATATGTTTCAATTGTACAATCAAGTAAAAAGCTAGTCACTAGCAAATGTAAAATCTAGCTTCATTAAACTTGTGAGCAATAAAATTGCTCATCACAAGTTTACCTAAGCTAAGCACCTACATTTCTAGATGCACTTAAGCTAATATTTTGAAAATGTTGAAACATTTACCAATGGGTTTTTTAATTCAATTGTTCTCAAATATATTAATCTTATGTATAGTGAACAAATGTGCATGGATGTATAAAAATGTACATAAATTAATTTATTAACTTTTTCTTCTCATTTTAGAGATATTAAATCTTACTGGTGGTGCTTCTGTGATATGAATTTCATCCAGAGCTGAAACATGATACTCCCAAACTAACTCTTTCAGAATTACCTAAGAATTAAAATGTATAAATCAACGAAAGTAGTATTTATAAATGATTAATTTTATACACACAACGGAAATTACAATTTAGTTAACTATGTAACCTTCATTTTGAAAATTTTATAAAAGAAAATATTTTTCTTAATTAAAACAAATAAGATTTTATTAATTGTTTATGTAAGTTATCAATGAGACCCAGAACAGACGACAGTTTATATTGTGCAGCTCCAAGTCAAAATGTTAGAATAATCAATTTGAATTTGAAGCTTCATTTTAGTATAATGCGTTAGAAAACAAACATTTTTTTTAGATTTACAATTTACCAAAGTACATTACAAAAATTTAAAACATTTAGTTTTGATGAAATTCGCATTAAAAATATTTTAATTATTTATAGAATTGGAATACTCGAAAGCTGTGGTTTAAAATATAACATTTTTTAATTTTTCTGACTGGTTCTGAAAGATATATAATTAAAAATAAATTTAGTTGCATAGTCTTTCCTGAATTGAAAATATTTGCTTTTTTGCGATTTTGTTCATTTCCTGCAAAATATAGGTTAAATGACTGACATATCCGGATCTATGAAACTTGGTATTGTTAATTTGCATAAATAAGGTCATAATCAGTTTATTTCCAGTTGTTATCAAACAAGCATCAGCAGAGTATTATTTTGAAACTGTCCATATTCTAACAGTGGACAGTTTCAAAATAATTGTGGCCAAAAACCACTGAGAGAAAATAGAAAGCTTAAGAATACTGTTAAAGCAAACCATTAGAAAAGTATATGGTACTTGCACCACTAATGGAAAGAATACAGTATTGATCCATGATACATTATCGAAATTATGCAATATTAATAACACACAAATTATTTTATAAGATTTTTGCATACATTTTTAAGAATATTAAAATACCTGGGAGCATGGTTTATTTGAAAATTTGTGATGCAAAATAGTCAGAAGCCACTTCCATGTGTACAATGGGTATATTTTAAAATGGCAAAAGGTACAAATATGTATTCTTTGAAAGAGGTGTATGGATTACTCAACTTTGCATGTTATTTGATAAATGTTATATGAAATGTGTCGGTAACATAAATTTAATTGTTCCTGCATATTTCATTCGTGGCCATTAATGATGAAAAATATTGTACAATGATCTCATTGATTTATTTGTTCTAATCATTTAAATTTATGAGTAATACTCACATCACTATTCTTTGATGTAGTTTGTAAAGTTGCATTAAGAATGCTTTTGGGACTTGTAAAACCTGGCAGCCAGAGCTTCACTGGCATTATGCCACTTGTAACCCATTTGGTTATTTGTTCAACTCGTAGTTTTAAATCTTGAATCCAGGATCCCAGAGACTTAATTGAAGGGTATGCCTAAATAAATAATTTCAGAAAGAAAGAGATTGTAGTAATATTTTAGCCTTACTGTTTATTAAATATTTAAAATGGTGAAATATGAACATGATATAAAATTATAGGTTACTAGGAAATGATTATTTTTTATCTTTCTTACTTTTAACCACTGTTTTGGTACTTCCATTTTCTGGATTACTCTAAGTAATTCATCCATTTCCTCATTCATCATTTGCTTTCCACTAATACCTTCTTCAAGTTGGTTTAAAGAATGTGAAACCAGTTTCAATAAGATATTGTATTGTCTTGTCTGAAAAAGAATCGTGTTAATTTAAAATGCAAACTATTCTATAATGTATTGGAGCTTAAAATTTGTAATTAAAAATCCTGAAATACGAGTAAAAATGTGCTGTATTTCACTTTTTATGTAACCCGAAAATGTTTTAAATTGTCATGTATACCTAAATGTTTCTTGATACTGCAGCTTTTCCATTAAGTAATGTTTATGATTATAAATAATTTGCAGATTCTGCATTGTTTAAAAATTAGGTTATTCAAAATTTTAAATGTTTAAGTTTAATTCATGACCAACATATCATGACTGGATATTTATATGTGAATGGGTATTTTTAACCTCGCATTTATTTAATTTTTTTATAAAACATTTAGAGTAGTGTATTATTCAAAAGACTCTATTTCATTTTATAAATACACTGCATGTCTTCCGAAAATGAACAATGTAAAGATATTTGAAAATGTACTAAGAAATATACCATCTTAGATGTAAAAAAAGGTTTTAAAGTATAAGAAAAATTGTTTATATACAACTTATTGATTCTTGCCCTATGTTCTTTTTACTTGAAAAAGCATTATTTGTTTCAATGATCATCCTATTTTTTAAAATTTGTTATAGGTTCTGTAATTTTATTGAGATGAAATTTTTAGCTTCAACTTTGTGATGATAAAAATTTATATTGTAATATTTATTTAAAACACCATTTCAGAGTACAAATTATTCCTTAAAAAGCAGGTACAGTAAAAGGAAATATTCTACCATACCGAAATGCAATAAAACCTTTAAATATCTTTATAATTCAAAAGTAAACTTACTTCTTGCAGTAAAACTTTATTATATGGTTCATTGTTTTCATGAAGAATATTAATTGCTGCATTTTCATCAATTAAATTTGGGATCTTGAGTTTAATATCGCTGATAACACTAGAAACCTTTAATAATAAACCCATATGAATAAAATTATTAGTTATATTTACCTAATTTATATTAGCGTGAAGTTTATAAATGTGTTTATTCTTCACTGCATATGATGCTTGTCTGTACAAGTAAAAATACATATACAAAAGTCTCCTAAAATTAAATTTTTTTTGGTTCACTCGTCATATTTTCGTTTTTTTTTTTTTGTTATTTTTAAAGTTTGGGATAAAATGAAATTGGTATTTTAGGAACCTCCATTTATCCAGGCAAATTCTCAATTATTCAATGGTGAGAAATAAATACACAAAATATACTTCATACTTTTATTTTTAACTAGCTGTACCGGGCCACGCGTTGCTGTGGCTCATCTGGTTAAATTGAAAAGAAAGATTGCCATTGTGCATTCATCCCAAACGATAAGTTTGTATTTTTGCAATACTTTTCCCATGCTGGATGCTTTGGAAATGTTACATGTGGGGATTCAATGAATTTCATGTCAAATGGCAATTTCAAAGCGGAATGAGCAGTTCTTCCACCTGGTATCAAAGTCGCAGCTATTCCGGACGACGCAAGTGCTAAGGCAATGTGATTTTGGGATCTGATTGCGGCCAGAATCAATTTAATTAGGAATGTTTTACCAGTTCCTCCTGGCGTTACATTTTATTTATATAGCTAAGTAGACTAAAACATGTGCGTATTTGAATGCAACCTTGTGGCAAAATTTCAAGGCAATCGGTGAAAAATTTTGGGAGATTTTGCGTTAGGAACAAACGAACATTACATTTTTATTTATATAGATTTCCCATAAAAAATCATAGTTATGAGTGATCACATTCATCAATAATATGGTCAAATTGTAATTTTCCAGCTTAAGTCAGAATTTTATGGAAGAATTGGCCTTTATCCAGAAGGATATTTCTAGTGTTAGAAAAGATTCAAACAGTGGTAGTTGCTAACTACCAATTTATAAGCTATTATCTTCCTACACAATTATCTATAAAAAGTATGTAGAAAATAGTTTTCTTTATTCAAATTTGGTTGAACCAAAGATATTTCTTTAGTTTTTATTTAAGCTTTTTCATTTCATGCACCACTGAAATGAAATTTTCAACAAAAAAAATCGTTTTTAAAGGAATCACATAGTATTGCATCTACTTATATTATTATCTAACTTTTGGAGCACTGATCATGATTGTATCTGTAAAAGACATGCTTTGTGGATAGATTACATATTGGATACAGCAGATACATATTGCACTAAGAGGTGATTACATAAAATTCATACAAATTCTGATTGAGAGTAAAAACAATTATTTTCTAAACATTAATAATTTTATTTATTATGGAAAAGAGGAGATTAAATAAGTATGGAAATTATCAATTTGCATTGAATTGATTTAACCTAAGGGAATGTGTTGAGTATTCTAATATAAAATAAGTTCATTACATACTTCAAACAAATTAATGTAGTTGATGTAAGTTACCAATACAAAATTCAAAACTAAGGTAACTTTATATTTAAAGTTGCCAGAAAAGAAAATCAACAGTGTACAGCATAATACATAACATCAAACTTTACTGTATAACAAATTTTTTACTCCAAACCGATGTTGTAACATCGGTTTGGAGTAGAAAGTTTATGGACTCGCCAGGTCTTCAATAAAATGAAAGACATAAGGCAAGACAAACGGGTGTAATCATTTACCAACTCATCAGCAAGGCCATTCAATATGACTGTTTTGTTGGGCTGTTGGTAGTCACTGAAGAACTTTCATTGTAAATGTATTATTTTGCTTCAGTGATTTTCCAGTGTGGTCAAACATCTATATATATTTCAGTATTATACACCACACAGAAATGGATGTTTATTTAATGTTGAATGGCAACAAAGGATATAAACGATATAAAATCAACCGTTACTGGATTCATTCATCAATTTCGCAGCTTAGTTTAAATATGCATAATATAGCTAAAACTACACGGAAAAGCTTGATTCTCTAATGTAATTCTACATCAGACTGATTACAGAAAACAATGAGAAATCTGGAAGATACAAATCAGTGTAAAGAAAATATGATTGAGAGCAAAAAAAAAGATTTGGCATAAAAAAGTGCTGAATCGCCTTTCAACAAGGGAATGGGATGAAATTGAAGTGAACGTTCAGAAGCTAATTGGCATAACCTGACTGGAGTGAACTTTTTGCCATGCATTTTTTATTGAAAATAATTAACACAAGTAGAAAAGTTAACAAAATGCTGTTATATATTTTGGATAATTTTATTTCATTTGGAAATGTGGATATGGATGCAATATTCATTCTAAATGGATTTAAGGATGATATGAAATATGAGTAATGACACTTTGTCAGCAATAGATATAAGTAATTAAGAAGCACATATGCTATGCTCAGATCTCCTAGTTTAAATTAATACAAGTTTATTAAAGACAAAATATAAGAATTCATACATTTTAAAAATAGCGGTTACTGCATCTGATGTCACCCAGTAGCAGCTATACTATCTACAGCTACTGAAATTGCAAATAAATATTTCTCTAACTTACTAGAGTGTCTTTATTTTTCTGAGACAATCCTTCAATGCTGATTTGTACCATATCATCTAACATTATAATAGCATCTTGAATTTGATATGGTATTTCTGCATTACAATGTTGTCCATACACATCTGGTGTCTCTGAAAGTGGTAGTTCTTGAATGAATGTTATGTAACCTTCTACTGGTCTCTCTTCTGGAATGTAATAAGCAGCAATAGGTGCTAAACTATAAAGTGAAAAATTAAGCAAGCTTTATTCAAAATGCACACAAATAAGTTATTTTACTTTAAGAAGTTTCACTCCATTTGTAAGAAAGATTGTTAAATGTAGGTTCAGTTTTTTATTAGATGTTTGTACAAAACAAAAAATAAATTTTAACAAGCTCATAAAATAGGCAGTTGCAAAGCAAATGTTTCTCTTAAAATTAGTGTAATTTGATTATTAGAAAAATTTGATAAACTGAACTATCATTTAAATGAATAACATTTGTTTCCACAATCAAGTTATCATTCATTCCGGATGTAATCAGATATACACAGGACACTTTTTAAACTAAAAATCACTGCTTAGGATCCGTTCTATCTATGTTTATAAAATCTTAAACCAATACTTCTAATATATAACATAACAATTATTTATAACTTCTAATATTTTTATTTGAAAAACTAAACGATTTGCACCTTTTTTAAGAAACATGATGCTATTTATGAGTAAAAAGTAAAATACTTTTACTATAATAACATTTTAAACTTTTTCAATAACAAAAATGGTTTTCTTTTGGACTTGGTGTCCCTGCATCTTGACCTAATGTGTGAGTTTGAGCTAACCTGCAGATTTGGGCAATCTATATTATATGCATAGTAATATTTATCCCAAATGTTTAGGATGAGGCAGGCCATAAAAATAGTATAAGTCCAAAGGATTATAAAAATACAAAGGTCCATAAAAATACTTTGGCCCATAAAAATAGTATGGGTCCAAAGGATTCTGGATACTAGAACTTGGTCCCACTGACTCCATGTATAAAATTTGAACTGAAGCAATAGTGGATATTTCAATAAGAAGACAATATAGGTGAAGAATTTTAATGATTTAAAAAAGACTTTGGGAGGATATTTAATGTACTTAGTTTTAGTAAGTGGATACAATTCTTCTAACAAACTCTCAAGTTTTAGCAAATCAGTTTTATTTATTTTCAGTATGTATCCTAGTTAATCATGAGCAAAAAAATGCATACTCTCAGAGATGTTTGTCAGAAATTTAATTGACAGACTAAGTTCTAATCTCACCGATATTTAATATTAGCACAAGCTTCATCACAAAAATATTGATCAAAGTAAGTCATTAACAGTTGTTCATCTTGCTCATCAGTTAAATGACCACCATAGATTGTTTCAGCAATAATTTTTTTCAATGCATCCCATGGTGTGTCTTTATATTCATTCAAGAAGAGTTTCAAGAACAGAGCTGAAATCTGTTATTTAAAGTAAAAAAAATTTTAATGAAAAAGCAATACAATGATTAAAAATATATTTATCTAACATTTATTAAACACCTAAATATATATATATATATAGTAACCTTACATTAAATAGTGCCTCAATATATTGCACATTTATTTATATCGTTTTTTCTACTTGTACCCCTGATAAATTTTCAGTTTGAGAACAGTAAAGGAAATCTCAATCTGTATCTTTTGAAATGGGAGCTCAAAATCGCTAATTCAAAAATTTATTTTGACCTTCCCCCATCGGACTAGTGGCAGAGGCTCTGCTCTCACAATGGAAAATCTTTTAGGGACATCTACTGAAGAAGTCAAGCTAGGGTAGTGGAGATTCTTTCAAATCCTGAAAATTAGGAAAATCGTAAATGGTCTCTATTTGAAGCAATAATCTTATGATCATCCTCACTTCTTGGAGACGAATCAGTGATTATGCCCACTACACCAGAAACCTGAGAGTTGTAGTAGGCGTAGGTTCGATTCCTCCCTGGGTATATTTTCTCTTCTGTATCAGTAAAACTTTCCTTGTGTGTGCACGTCTATTACTTGATATTGCCTGTCTTGTGTCTGGCACAGCATGGTTAAATATGGTCCATATGCCATAAAACCTAACCCCTCCCCATCAAAAATGCAGGTGATAGATTAAATGAAGGTTATATTTATATATTGAAGAGAAACAGTATAAGCAGTCAGCAGCAAAGGATTCAATTTACATTATTTTGTTCATTGCCCTTTTCAATTTAGCCTTGTACAGAAGACCAAGAATGGCTGTGTAAATTTAAACAGATTAAACCAAAGATGAAATAGAACTTCAATTAATATGATGGAAGCACAAGAACACATAAAATAAAGCTGTGTATAATGCGCATTTCACATTTGAAATATTCTCATTTGATTTCTGAAATTTTCGTGTTCATTCATATTTTTTACATGTATAAACATTATATTACAAGCGTTTTGTAACATTTTTACGAATTTGATATTAGTATGTACTAGAACTTGATAAAAAATCTAACAAAGTAAATAAAAACAATGAGTTCTCTCACACACAATTAGATGAGTATCACTACTTTTAAATTAAAAATGTATTTGAAGTAAATTATACCGTTGATTCATTTCATTTAATTAGAATTTCAAAAAGGATAAATATGTTAGTAAGGACATTTTTACTAAACTTACATAAATCAAATATTATATAAAAATAATAAATACCTTAAAGTCTTCCTTACTAAAGTTGTAATCGCAATTCCAACCAAGATTTTGAAATTTCTTTCTTCCCACCAGAATGGAGTGAAAGAAAGATAATGAAAATAGCAAATTTCTGTATTTTGATTGACAAGCAGAACTTTCGATATCACTATCCGTTATGAAATCATATAATTTCAACATGTTTGATTGTATACCCTAAAAAATAAAATGATTACAGTTAAAATAACGATTTTCTGTTAAATGATCCAATTAAAAAAAAAGAAATACACACCATGAAGTTGAACAATTTTAATTATCTCTGAATTCAATAAAATAGTTTCAAATGTTTCAAGAATTATAGCAGGCATGACTATTGGGGATGAAGACTCATACAACAAGTGTTGGTTCCAGGGCAATGCCCTACAGTAAATTTTCTATAATCAGCAATAGTAACTACACATGCATCTGTGTTCAGATCTACAAATTCCATATGTAAAATACTAGAACATAAAATACGTCTACAGCATTTTATAGATTGGCACATGAATGTTAAGCAAATATTCAATATTTACACTTGCAATTAGATGCATATTTGCATATCAAGCAAACGAAATTAAAATAACCATTAAAAACATAATAATTCGTAATATACCTTCGGAGAGTCATATGATAAGATGATGCTGTTTTGCAAAACAGATGTTGGAAATAACTTTGTTGGACTTAATCCTAACCACAAGCGGAAATTTTCATGAACTTTAATAGTCTGAAGTCTGTTTACAAATTTTTCTAGAGCAGGTAGCCAACTCAATAGATAGTGACAGTTTGATATATATGCCCAGAATCCCTAAAAACAAGCACAGAATTAGACATTTTATGTATACTAATGGAAACATTTAAAAATAAATTATTCTACTTTTAGTATTATCCAACTATATTTTCTATTAAACCATATTTATTAATTTTATATGTATTGATCTCCAGTGGATATCCGGACATTGTGGAATTTAAAGTAACGGCCAGGCAGATATTGTTAAAAAAAGGGATCCATGGTATAGTAGCTGGCAGGCAAATAAACATTTCATACTGCGAAATTTTTTATCAAAGTACTTTAAACTTGTAGTTTAATCAAAATCTGTTCAATAGAACCGCTTCAAAGAGTTGGAAATATCCTTTAAAGACAGATGTACATTATCGGCAATGCTGTGGCTGTCTTTCGACTGATCACCCGACATGACTGGCGGGGCACCTTTATGTATCCAGCCCAACCCCAATCGCCCTCTTTGTAAAGACGACGGTGTTATGAATTGAGATCACATTCAAGACTCTCCCGCGAGGTCTCTGAAACCGAGCGATATTGAGAAGCAAAACTTCGAATAGGACAATGACTTCTCATATGTGTACTTCTATACTGTCCTTTTGTGCTACAAAAAGGCTTATTAGGCATAAAGGGGTTTATGAACCATTTTAACCCTCCTGGTGGTTGTCTCGATGAGGTGTCTCGTCATTAGCAAAACTGACCAGATCTTGATAGACGGGATATCTCGTCATTAGAAAAAATTTGAGCGAATCTTGATCTCGTTATCATCAAAAATTGGTAATACCTTGATGACAAGGCATCTCGTCATTAGCAAAATTGGTCAGATCTTGATGGACGAGATATTTCGTCAAAACCACTTGGAGGATTAAACATCCTTGTTTAGACTGTCCAGGAGCTGTTGAATTAAAAAAAATGAAGCCAGAGCGCCAAACATTGCAGCTCGGCTTTCACACGACTGCTTCTTTTGATCATTGTGGTTGAGCTCAGCTTACTAATAGCCTATTGACCTCATGGTCTAGTCAATAATTTCCCAAAGTTGGCTTTACTACCAGCTGAGGAATCTTGGGCAATGCTGAACAAGGAGGAAATAAGAGAGGCAGTCGAGGAGCAAGAGTTGATGATAAGCTGTTAAAACATTTGTTCCCTAATGTTTTAAATGAACACTTATTCACTTGACCATACAGAAACACTCACTACAGTAATGCATTGCCATTGATTCTTTTAAATAAAAAGAGGAATTGATTTCAAATGGTTGATTATGAAGATTAAAGGATGCTGATGATGAAAATAGAGCTTAATATATAGACAAATTAATAATCTACATTAAGCTCTGATTACTTTCCCCGTTCAGATTACTTTTAATTTTGCTGATTTCATTGATATTAAATACTAATAATAATGAGCAATCTGGTGTTTTTATTTCATTTTAATGAATAACTTTATAAAAAATTTCAGATCCAAGTTGTTTTTCTTCAAAACTAGCTTTTCAAAATTCTAAAATTACACATACAGCTACATAAATATTTGGGTGAAATTCAAAAATTATAGGCACAGCTACTCTTGCAATTTATTATTAGTGGAGAGTGTTTCAAATTGAGGTGCCAAAAAATACAGTTGAAAAGAAGGAATTGAGCCAAAAAAGTTTGGGAATCTATGGTCTAGTCACTTCTTCATATGATACGAATATTAAATCCTAGGAACAATGCATAGATGGTTTTAAAACTAGCTTTCCAAGAACTAAACCGTATCAGCAATAAATTGCTAACCTTCTAAAACATAATTACTAACTGTATGCCTTATGCCTTAGGGAATAAGACACTTTCTACAATTTTCAATTTAATATACCGTTGTTTGAAGGGAATGCTAATATTGCTTGAATGTAATAATGATAACAAAATTAAACTTTTTTATATTTAAAATATATACACAACACAAAAGTAATATTGGTCTTCCATTTGCCATTTCTTTGACATTTATTAAAAGCAAACAATATTTACCATTTTTGCTGAGTCTATAATAAGCTGAGAGGCTGTATTTTCTTGTCCTTCACCAAGAGAAACAGTTCTGTATTTGATTTTGAATGTGTCTGCTAAGTTTCCAATAATACTTTCAAGATCCTAAAAATTACAACATCATTGTTAGTTCATTATGCAATACCACACCATATACCATATAGTTAATATATACTAAAAAATTACTATATTGTTAAAAAAATATTGTTAGTGACATCTTTGTATTTTAAAATTACAGTAAAATGACAATGTGGCAGACAAAATATAACCTGCACAGCTTTAAAATGAGTGAAAAAGCTATTAAATTAAAAATTGACTAAATTATAAATAAAGTAATGCTCACAAAAGTTCCAAGAGTTTTCAAAATCAATAGGTCTCTTTATATACTTCATGATCAAAAGTTCTAATAAAAAAATGTAATTCTGTAACAATAAAAGAAAATACTTTTCAGAACTTTTAAAACTTACTATTTCTGATGATAAACTAAACATAACAAATGGTTTATTTGGTACACTCTCTTTGTATATTTCTCGTAAATCGGTGTATGGATACTGGAGGAAACTGTAAAAAAATAACATAAATATAAAGACACTAGCAGCATATTATTACAATTGACCTTCTTTTATTGAAATTTTTTTTCAATATGCTCAAAACCCTAAACCAAATACATTCCAAAACTGAAAACTATTTAAATTTTTAGATATCATAAGGGGTACATTTACAATCTAAAGTATATCTTGTAAAGATTTCATGCATGAAGTACACTTTCATGGAATTTTTTTGAAGGGGCACTGAAGTAGATCACAAAATTGGTTTCAATATAAACAATTCTGAAACTTTTTGTTAATGGTACCACGAATAAAAATATCACTACTTGGAAGAGGTGGAAATGAAAACTATCTCAAGTAATTTTAGAAAATAATACAAACTAATGTAATAAAGTCGAACACAAAAATAATAAAATACAAGAAAAAAGTTAGAATAAAGAAAGAAAAGAAAAATTCCAGTATTGCATGTTTTTCAGTTGACTAAATTGAAAAAAAACCCACATTTTTGCATTACTTGCTTTAATTTGTCTATTACTGAAAAGAGTGAAGTTCGCTTTTTGAAAATATGAAACACTATCTTGGTAAATTTCAAAAACATAACTTAAAAATTATAATTTTAAAATGACAATGCTTATAACACTCATAATTTGTATTGAATGACTCAATTAGATTAAATTGATAGTTACTCATTTTAAAAATACTCATTTTAATATATCTGTACTTGAGTACAACCTATCTATTATTCAACAAGTTTCTAAAATCAAAAGATTTGTACCATAATGAGTAAATAGATGTTATTAAAAACCTCTCACCCTTTGCCAAGAGTACTGCCAATCAAATTCCTGACACAGCTTGTAATCCTGTCAAGTCTCAGACATCGAATGATAAGTAACATTTGGAATCCTGAGCAAACATTACGCCAAATCCCTTCAAAATATTATCATTGGATTTTTAATATATTGCAGGTTTAAAAACAAACACATTGCAACCTACACAAATAATTCATATGCATAAAATATAGAAAAGTACTCAAAAAACATTTTGAAATTTTAGCTGGCTTAAGATCCATAACAATTTTGAGTGTAATTACTTTTCTCTGATCGGATGTTTCAAGTCTGTGTTTTGTCTTCATTTTTTATTGTGTTGGTCAAAAAGTTGATTCAGTTATTTAAACGCAACAAAGACGCTTTGATATTTAAACAAATTACGACAGGAAATGAAAAGTGGATACTTTAAAATCATATGGAACAAAAGAGGTCTTGAGAATGGATCACTGTTAATTAAACCAAAGGTCGTTCTTCTAAACAAGGAGATGTAGATATGGTGATATTGGGAGTACTTAAGAGCTCTTTCCACAAAACTAAATGATTAATTACAAGTACTGTTCCCAATTAGACTAATTGAAAGCAGTACTCAACAAAAAAGTCCGGAATCAGTCAACAGAAAAGCCGCAATTTTACATCATGATAGCGATAAACCGCAGATTTCTTTGGTGACCAGGTAAAACATGGCTACCAAAGCTTGGCTAGGAAGTTTTGACTTATCCGTTGAATTTTACCGTACATCACACCTTTGGATTTTCATTTATTCTAATTCTTACGTTTTCTTAATGGAAAACTTCCAATTCCATGGAAGTCCGCAAAAGACACCTAGGACAGGTCTTTATCCAGAAAGATAAAAAGTTTTTAGAGGAAGGAATTATGAAGTTGAATGAAAAATGACAGAAGGTAATGGAACAAAATGGTCAATACGTTTTTCAATAAAGTTATTTTGTAGCAGTGAACATTTTCCTTTTTTAATTAAAAACCAAATGAATTCTTTGGCCAAAACAATGCAATCTTACAATGTTTTCTTAATGGAAAACTTCCAATTCCATGGAAGTCCGCAAAAGACACCTAGGACACGTCTTTATCCAGAAAGATAAAAAGTTTTTAGAGGAAGGAATTATGAAGTTGAATGAAAAATGACAGAAGGTAATGGAACAAAATGGTCAATACGTTTTTCAATAAAGTTATTTTGTAGCAGTGAACATTTTCCTTTTTTTAATTAAAAACCAAATGAATTCTTTGGCCAAAACAATGCAATTTAACAAGCTTATGAAAATGTTATGTTTTGGTAACTGCAAATGTTTATAATCACTCGAAGGGAATTTGATTTTTCCTAAATTCAATCAGAAAAAAAACCTTGTCTCACAATTACAGAAGAATTTTATACTGAGTTATTAAAGTGAACTAAGTGCAACTGGTACTTTGTTTATTCAAAACTATAAGGACACTGAAGAAAAAAAGTCATATTTGAATATAAAATAATGCAGGTGACTACAGAGAACAAAAGAATAAAGACAGATTAATAGGATCAAGTTATTTTGAGACAACCAATATCCTTATTTGATATGGTAACATCTTGAATGCAGTGAAGTGAATGCATCTAACTCAACAGATGTTATAATTTGGTGATTATGGCAGCAAATTGTATATAATGGGTACAAATGGCTATCTTAATGTAATCAATAAAAAACATTGCAATTTATAAATACATTAATGCCATAGTGCAGTCACAATTGCTGTCATCCATTACCACCCATTAGGTATCTACTCCCTACAATGCACCATTTCTTTTTCAGGATATAGCTCTCTACCATACAGCAAAAGTATTAAAACACTAGTTCGTAGAAAGAGGCATTCAATCCGGACCTTGGCGGAAAGTCATTCTGATCTGTAGTCAGAAGAAAAGTCATGTAGAAAATTGATGACACCACTTAAAATATAAAAGCCATCCTTATAGTACTTACCTGATATTTTCAAATTATAGTGTGGATTTCACATAGCTGAAGTATTTGCAGCATAAATTTTTGCACTGCAGATTGTTGACACTTGTTTTTCATTTCAGCATTAAATTCTCTTTCAATTCATAAGTAAACATTTGCATTTAGTAAAACAATATTTTCTTTAAACGTGCATGAATGAAACATGAGAAATATGAAAATGTCAAAAAGTGTCCATAATTTTGATCACTACTCTATATGTAGTACACATAAACAAGATTGTAAACAACATTAAAAATACCTGGAAGAGGCTTTTTCTCTGGTTCAGCAGTCAAATACCAATCTTGCCACAATCTGGAATTCTCATCAAAAGATATCGTAATACTCAAAAATTTAGGTAAGCGCTCTAATTGAGTTATATTATCCCAACACTCTTGAGATAACCATTGTGAACACGGGTTAAGAAGTTCATTTGTATGGTCAGATATCTAAAACATAAATATAATCTGTTATATATATAAATAGATTTTAAAAATTAATAAGTCATGATACAAACAATAAAACATGGAAGTAATTGAAACAATTTAGTGTAAACATGAATGAATTATTTAGTCAGTTTTAGAATCGCATAAAGCATTTCAAATGCATTACATCAAAAAATTTTTTTCAGAAAATTAGCACTAAACGAATTTGCTCATAAACAAGATGCCAGAATTAAATGAGTAAAGTACTGTAACATGGAGTATGAATTGCACTTATGACAGCGCATGGTTAACAAGTTTCATGCTATTTGTGTTATCAACCAACTAAGTAAAATGTAATAATGGTTGGTATCTGTGAAGCAGTTGTAGTATTTTTCCAAATTTCAGATTGAAGAGAAGTGCATATTTCTAGTGCTACCACATGGGATTGACTTAATTTGGTTGCGAGACTCCATTTAATGCATAAAATGGTTACCTTATGAAGAGATTGTATAACCAGTCAAGGAATGTTTTATCATTTTGTTAGATGAAAGTACATGAGGGTAGAGAAAAAACTTCAGTGCACTGAGGTCCAGTACACAGAGATCTGTGTTTAAAATGAAATGTCACTCTAATCTTTTATAACAGTTTTTTAGTAAGTGTTACTGACATAATGGGTTCTTGGTATTTTATATCAAATCATCTTGTGGAACTTATCTGAAATAAATATTTGATGGATACTGATACATATTTAGTTATTCAAACCAACCTTAAATCACTACACAACAGATTTAAAGTCACAGCTCAATTTATATTTTGATACATTACATTGAATTTTACAGGTAAAACAAGATTGTTACGAAATATATTTCATAAATATTTTAAATTAATCGATTGTGCTCTACAGATGTATAGAAACAAAAAAAATAGTACCTCTCCTTGTCCTTTGATGAAAAATAGATATTCCGCTCTATCCAATTTGCCATCTTCTAATAAAATTCTGGTGGACATATGAAAAGCAAGCAGCAAAGAATGGCTCTCCAAAACAGATCTACAAGCATATCTGCTCAAAAAAATCAAACAAAATGTATTTACCTTCAGTAGTCTGAAAAATACATAATGTTATATTTCTGAAACTTATATCTCATTTTCAAAATTGATTGTTATAAAAGTAATATAATGTAAATACGCATTTGATGCAGTATTATGAACATTTAATTTTAAAATTAAGATCATACATCAAGAATTCACTGAGTTCGTAAAAAAATATATGTAATTTTATTCTCCTATCAACAATCTTTGAATAAAATATTGGAAACATCGATTTTGTATTCTCACTTAAAGTAACCTTATTGTTGTTGTCGTTTCCTAATATTCAATAATGTATGAAAAAATATCAAGTTTTGTACAAAAACCACCAGAAGTAATGCGTGCACTGGTCTATTATTTATTACAGATTAACTATACAAAAAATATTATAACAATAATAAAAGGGAATATTGGAATCGAGAGTCAACTAAATTACATGAAGCAACATCCAATCTAATAATTCCTATTTAAAGAAGTTAGTTCATTTCAGGTTAATAGGATAAGAATTGAACATATGCTAAGACAATATGAAAAATCAATTTTTCTCTTTCAAGTTGGTATTATGTATTTCCATTCACTAATCATATAACATTAATTTAATCTAGTTTGGGTAGGAACATTTATGAAAAGTCCATTCTGCATGGCACGAGGAACAATACACCATGGTGAATATTTTTATATACAATTTCTTTAATGTAGAAGTGGAAAAGAAAAATCGTGTAAAATGGAAATGGCAGCTAAATAAACAATACATAAATACTGAGCTAATATTCTTGTTTCAACCAATATTCCTCATATATAAGAGCAAAAACATAAAACCGTCTACAAGGTGAAATATAATCAGTTTTTTATACTGTAATGTTCTCAAACATCCAAGATTGTCAAATATTTTTCACTGTAAATTAAAAAAGCAGATAATATATAACAGAAAAATCACTTACTTGTAAACAGCTTTTTTATGATAAGCATTTAATTTTAAGGTTCTGCGTGATGGTTCTGGGTCTTTAGGAGATCTATGGATTGAATTTAGAAACATGTTTATATAAGAATCCAAAGTAAAAACATACAAAGGATCCACAAATGTCATGTCTGTTAGTACAAAGTAGAGAATTGACGCCATTTTAGCACATGGACGGTATTTCTGTAAAAAATAAAGACAACAGTTATTTGTCAGATTTTTTTTTCATTTTCAATGGAAAGATTAGCCAAAATACTACAGGAATCAAAAATACAGATGAAATATTTAAGCATCAAGTTTTGTTAAGGGAAAAAATTATGAATTTTTTGAAACATAAGTTTAGTTATACATAAGTTAAAAAATTACATGTATAATATAAATAATGAAAGTTTTTCGACATTACTGTAATTTTGTCTGATAAGGATAACAGTTTAACTCATTACCATGATTAAATAGTTATATTTTAAGAACTAAATGTTATATTGTGATACAAAGATAATAATTGATATTGAAGATTTAATTTAAGGATTTTAAATCCAGTAAATTTATCTACTCTTCTATTTTTGTGTCTAATTATCTCATTTGTTTTTACTCTTTCAAATTAAAATACTAAACAATTTCATAATTATCATATTCAGTAGATTTTATGAAAATTTAAAGTTTATCTAGAAATAATTGGGCATTTATCTTTATTATTTCAAGTACCAATGGTTGAAAATTTGACTAGGTAAAGTTAAAAAAGAATAGAGAATAATTTAAAAATAATTTGAGTTTGTATGTATATGTATATATATGTATATATATATATATATATAATATATATATATATATATATATATATATATATATATATAATATATATATATAATATATATATATATAATATATATATAATATATATATATATATATATATATATAATATATATATAATATATATATATATTGTTGCTAATCACAAAGAAAAATTATCATTATATTAAAATTTTTTAAATTTTATCTACAAAATTAATAAAACTACAAAATATTGAGTCTACTAACATCACGAGCAGAATCGATTATAGTTTCAGTCTTTTTACTGGATGTTAGTTTATCTTCAATTTCTATTGAGTCAGATTTTGATTTGGCAAGTGCTTGGACAAGAGTTTCGTCTTCTAATAAGGATCCTTGAGATGTACTCAACAATCTTAAAAAGAAATTTTAAGAATGAATAGTTTTGTTTAAATTATCAATAGAAGTGTTATAAATGAGAAAGCAATATTTAGGTAAAATATGTGAATTTGTTTTTTAATATAATTAAATAAACAACTGAGCATATTATTAACAAACAACATTGAGGTGTAAAGTGAAAAAACAGTGGTCAAAAAGTATAGTCATATATAGAAATGCAAAATATACTATTAATATCAATCTAGAAAGTCTACCATATTATCACAAAGGTGTTAAAATTTAAAAATAAAAACAGGTTAGGTACATTAATGTGAACTTTTGACAACCAAACTATCACAAAGCGTCATACTTCAAAAATAAAATAAGGTTAGGTATATTAATGTGAACTTTATATATATAGACGATGAATACTAATATTCAAAACTTACTTAAGCATAGTATCTTCAATTTCAGAGAGTTTATTTTTACAATCTTGTATAGTATTCACTAATGCATCCTTTTTCATTTCAAGATCAGATCTTTCATTTTGAACAATTAAGGGTAATAATTGATCTTCAAGTCCTAAAAAATGTAGTTTATAATAAACTGGAAAATAAAGGTATTCTAAAGGAAAGTACAGACCTGCTTAATATGATTTTAAATATGATGAGAGAGCTGACAGTGATATGTCCTTTTTATTTTTGACCAAACAATTTGAGGAGCATTTTAAGTTCATAGAAAGAAAAACAAATATTCCAAGTTTTAAACAATTGAAAAACATAATCCTTGATGTGCAAGGTAAATAAAACAGACAAACTTAAAGTTCAAGTTAACTATATAACTTCAAAATAGTAATTTTTCAAATGTTATTAACACACACCAAAGTTAGATAATTACTAATTAAATCAAATTAAAAAATGAAACGGCACAAAAGTACAATATGGTATTGCAAATGAGATATTTAAGATAATAAAATAATATCAGAAATGCAATAGTATTTTTTAAATTACAGTTGGGCTCTTTTAAACGTAGCAATTTTATTCCATTATACCATAGATCAAGAACTTTTAAATGGCACCTACAAACCTTTTTCTTTCACAAGTATTAAATTCTAGATACAGCAATTTCAGAATAAAATTACATTTTTAAATTCAATCTGAGAGAAATTTTCATTTTTATATTTTATGTATAAGGTTTTTTTTAAAAAAAAACTTTATATTCGTGAGATCCAGTGGGAACAGGAATGAGAAAGCAAAATAATTTAGCTACTTGGGATGATATAAAAAATGCAGCAAAACAATTTAAGTTGTAGCAAAAATGTGTACATGGATTTTCATTACGCTTCATTCATAAAGATTACTGAAAAAGTTACATTGCAAGATCAGAATACTCACCTTTCTCTTTAATTGTAAAACTCACAATGCTAGTTTGGTAAATAACAGCGGATGAAAACTGAGGCTTTAATAATTTAGTTGAGAAATATAATCGAAAATTTGAGTTCATTTCCAATTTTTTATCATTGAAGTAAAGAAAATAACTATCTCGTGGTTTTTTCAGGAGGGATAAAAGAGATGAATCACACTGATAATTAACATTCTGAAGTAAAACGGGGAATCCCTTAGTTATAGCTGATTCAATCACAGATATCCACTTTAAACCACCAAAGTCAATGCATTTTATTTCCTGCAACAAAAAGTTAATAAATATTTATTTGGCTATATGCAACACCTTAATTTAATAATAACTCTTTAAGTCTTATAGTTACAACAGATTTTAATTAATGCAATAAGTGTTTTCAGGCCTTATTTCACTGAAATACTACAGAACATTCGTCTGCTTAGAGCAGAAATTCATTAACTGACATTGAAAATATTTTATTGTACAGCTGCTTAAAGCCTAATAGTTATAAGGTAATTTTTTTTAATAATAGCATTTTAAAAGTGTTATGTATAACTTAAACCGATTAAAGCATGACAGTGCATTTCTCATCATCATGAACATAAGAATTTCATGTCTCTGAAAAAATGTCAGTTAATGAGTCTTTTCTAAGCTGACGATATGTACTTTTCAATCTAAGTTATATTTATTGCAATATGTAAGAGGTTTCTATGATTGAGTAGTGCAATCTAAATTTCTATTACCACTTTTTATGTAAACATGTTAACATAAAAGTTGTGAAAATCATTCAAAACATTTTCATCCTAATTGTTGGTAATTATTAATTTTACACTTGACATCCACGATAGTGATTCATCGTTTGCAATTGCAATTTATATTGACATAATTTATCAATTAGATCACCTTGGGTTGCTATGCTAATACAAACATAAAAATAGTAATGTAAATTAAAATTCTAACACTGACTTGCTTTGCTGACATATTTTTTATCCATGTTACTGCTTGTTCTTCAGGGTCAATCAGGAAAGGCCAATATATACTCTGTGTGACTATTGAAGCGCCTTCATAAGAGTACTGATCAGATGGTAATCCATGCATTTTCCATTCGCTCATTACATCTTCATCCACAAAAAAATCTGCCAGATCAAAATCAGAACTACAGGAAAAGACTGTCTCACCAATCTGTAAATCCAACATTTTGAAAATTGGGCAAGTAATATTAACTATTATTTGCAAATCAAACTAATAAGATTAAATATTTTTATTGTAATGGCCAACGTTTATGTAAACTAGCCTATATATCAAATATATAACTTAAAATGATAGATATAGGTAGACATAATTTGATGCAACACGATTTTCTACATCCAAATTTGCTTCATAGCATCTCCAGTTAAAATGTTACATTATATATATATATATATATATATATATATATATACATACATATATATACATACATATATATACATATGCATATGCATATACATATACATATACATATATATATATATATAAACTAGGATCCATTTATAAAAGTCATAATGGGTAAACATAAAAAATTTGTTTTAGGGACACACACTAAAGGAAATTAATTATGCACATCGATACTGAAACAACCAGCAGTAGTTCCTATAATTGTGGTGATTCTTAATCACACACTGGGACATTGAAACTATTAATCTAGTTAATTAGTTATTGATGCAAATAAACATTTAATATTAAAACGATACTACACCTGTAAAATTTAAAGGAATTGATTTTATAGAAAGAAATTTAATTTGTAGCATAAAAACAAATTATGGATAAAAGAATAGTTTTGTATTTTTTAGATTTATATATTCAATACGAATATTATATTTGTGTGTTGTATCACATAGTTCAAAGGTTTTATCAAACATGGAAAAATGTTGTTTATTCAATTTTCTAATATTTTATATATTAACATTTTAACAATGCATAATTATAAATTTCTAATATACTTTCTTTTTCCATCGCTTTCCCATATATGTTCTGTGAGATTGATCATGGGGGCCAAGATAAGTCAAATGACCAGATGCTATTAAACTATCTCCAACAATAAATTCCTTTTTTCTGGATAAAGTCTGGAAGCATAACACAAATGTAATTAAAGAAAGGACTTAATAAAAATCCTTCATAATTAAAAAAAGGCTCATTTTTAAAGGTACAAAATAATTAAGAGGAAATTTTAATATAATCAAAATTTTCAGATTGGAATTCAAAGATGCAATTATAACTCTTTAAAAACTTTAATTAAAATATTTTGAACCTAGATTTAAGAAATACTCAAATCTTTTGAGAAGTACTCTTGAATGATTAAGATCCCGATGAAAAGGTTTATTAATATTAACAAATACAGGAGGCAAAGAAGTCATAAAATTGCTTATGCATTAATAATTTCAAGGATGCTATTTTCTAAAAATGAATGACAAATTAAATATGAACATAAAATTTAATTCATAAATATTTACATCAATTTTGAGTTTCCATTTTTCTTTTTCTGAGCTCAATCCCTCGATTATATGTTCTGCTCTCTGTAATTTCAAAGCAAGTTCTTTTTCTCTCCTTGCATACTCTTCTTTTTTCTCAATCAGTATTTTATGCTCTCTCTCTAATTGCAATATACTCTCTTCCAGCTATTTCATTATAAAAACAGTAAAAATAAATATTACAGCATTAAGAGGTCAAGAAAGTTAATTTAAAATTTAGAGGTTTTAGAAGAGAGCACATCCTTACAAATCTAAATTCCAATTTAAGTGAAAATGCTGATAAAAAGATCATTTTAAAAAATATAAGGCTTAATATCTTTTTGAAAAAGTCATAATTTTGTTTGTCAAAAATTTGATTATCATAAATAACATCAGCACAATTATTTCTTTGAGCTAATCCTTTAAAATATTTTTTATCATGGGTAAAATTATTCATTCCTAACCAAGTAATTTGCATGATAAAATTTAATAGGTAAGAGACAACTGCACTATCTTCAAAAGAGTTAACATGTAAAAATAATTCTCTCTCAAGCATAATGAAGTTCCATATCGATCAACTCTAAATCTCACCAAAAATACATTGAAGGGTTACTTGTAATGCAAATTTTAATGAGATAAAACATGTACATTTAGTGGATTTTAAATCCTTAATTGATATTTTCAAACCTATACAATATAAGTATACTAAATTATTGCAGCTTTATTAAGAAGCAGTTTGATTTTAATGCTGTATTAAGAAACAATGATTGTAATTTCCTTAAAAGAATAGAGAAGTCAACTTATGTTTAATATAGAGAAAAGCCCCTCTGAACAAAATACACATTGGACACAGATGATTCATCCCTTAAAATAATCCACTATAGCAGAGGGTTTGTTATTCCCACATAAAACAGTTTCCAGTTCCAAAGTGGTAGGAGAGTAGTGAGAGAGAATGATATATCATGTGATTAAGATTTGGAGAATATGCAGGTCATTATTTGTTTTATACCTCTAAAAGTTTAAAAAGAAGTACACTCTTTTCACTAAGTTTACTAAACGTATACAATTATTATAATCTATTTAAGAATATTAAAAGCCATTGTAACTTCATTAAATTCTACAAAAATAAATAGTACATCTAGAGAATCGAGAAGATTAATTATTTTCCTTATTGGATATCCAGCTACTTGAAACACATATTGGATTTTATTAGGGTAATTTATGTCTACTGGGCGATTGCAAAGATAATATTGATTTTATTGGGAAAAACAGATGTTAGGTAAATCAAATGTGCTTCAATGATAGCTGAAAACTGCAACTATAGATATGTAACATTCTTTCAAACTAAACAAATCATGTAAACCATCAAAATTAGTCACATAATTAGATTCAAGACTCATACTGACTATACCCAAATTTCTAAATCTATCTATTTCTAAGATTTATACTTTATATTGCCACCAGTAACATGTGTTCAGAGTGGATTAACCTCATGCCATCACAAGACACAGGGTTGATCACAGTAGAAAAGGAGAATATAAAGTCCAGGATCAAGATGTTCGTTTTTATGGAACAGTAAAAGATTTAATGTCAATGATGCACATGTGAACACCATGAGACTAATCAAGGGTTTCATTGATGCATAATAAATAACTTGCTATTAATATTTAACTTAAGATTTAAAATATATTATATAATTAGCCATGATATGTACATTTTTCCTGCATGCAGTTGATGTGAATGGATTACAACAATTAAGTAAACAAAAGCCTCTAATGAAGTTTTCAGGGTTTTTATACTCAAGTTACTGCACGGTTAACTGATTTACAAGGAAAATTTTGGTTCTAATAAATTTAAATGGCTGAAAAATTGACTACATCAAGAGCTGCTTTTATTTTAAATATTAAATAGACATACTTCTTTCAACTCTTGAAGCAAACTAGCCAGAGTTCTCTGAAGTTTATCAAGTTCTTCTTTGGCTACACGTAGCTTTTCTTTTTTAGGTTTAACTTTTCTGAAAACATTTAAACTGATATAGCACTTTTCACACAAAATATTAAAGTTAATACTTATTACAAGGGTATGCTATTACCAAAGTATTTTTTTTATTCAACCAAATACTTACTTATATATATTTCCATACAAATGCATTGCTTTTACCCAAATACATAATGATTTAGCAGCCACAGAAACTTTTCCTACTAAGTTTGGTTGAAATTCTGCTTTTTTAACATATTTCCCTACTTTAGCAAGAGCTGAATCCGATATATTATCTCTGTCATACTCAAAAAGTTCCTTCAAAAACGATGGACTGCCTAGATAGAAATAAAATACATCACATGAATTGCAATAAATATTTGCCAACAGAACACTTTAATGAAAATGTAAGGTATAAAAAATATCTATACATCTTAATGTAAGGATTATAATTACAACACAACATAAAATTTATGAGAAATTCCAAAAGTAAAAATCCAAAAATTAGTTGATGCAGTAACAGATGAGATGTATCATACTGATAAAAATATTTTTATACCAGAACAGAAAATTATTTTTTTACTCATACAAAGAGTATAAGTTGACTGCACACTTTTTACAGTAAGTACAATATTTGGAAAATATCAGTCAGATGATAGAGATTTGATACCTTAAAAGATTCATAATTATAATTAATATGTGTTTGTGATACATGCTTGCATAGACTTGATACTGTTTGTTACATTAGATGATATAAATTTTATAGTTTCATTCTTCCAACATTAAACAAATTACGAATTATATTCTCTATATTATAAAAAAGCAAAAAAGATCCATATTCTATCTGATACACTTGTAGTCATATATTTTGACCTGTGTTGCAAAATATGAAATTAAAAGTAAATATCTAGATGTGACTTTTGAGTACCTAAACTAATTATGGTTAGGTAGCATAATAATAATGGAGTTTAAATTAATCTCTAATAAAAAGTACTAGTTAATGAATTTTTAAACTGATGTCTCATGGTTTATTTAAGTATTTTCATGTTGAGTTTGGTAACTTGTGTTTAATAGCAGAACTGCTGGACAAACCAACTGCAAGATAAAAGAGACCAAAGATAAAAGAAACCAACTGCAAGATAAAATAACAAAAGCACATACAATAATAAATTAATAAAAATAGTATAAAGAGCATAAAAGTTTAATAGAGATATAAATATAAAAGTTGTTTAGAAAAAAATCCATGGTAGATTCCAAACATGTTCTACATATCACTATAATGAAAGGCAACGTTAAAAGTGGATCAAAATCAAAACAATGGATTGTAGTAATTAAAACATTAGATCAAAGGTATGAAAAAACAACTAAACAAATGATAAACATAAAATGAATATAAATTGATGATTTAAAACCGTGTTTACAGCTACATGATGCAAAGAATAAATGGTGTGAAAGTGATGAATAATAAAAACATAGAAGGTAAAAATACTAAATGAGATTTATAAAACTAGTAGCATTTAAAAATTATAAAATATTTTTTAAAGTGCTAAGATAGGTGAAGTTCAAACAACTCAAACCTAATTGACGTTTTGCTTCAGCCCATGTTGGTTCAGATTCCCTGAGTATCATAACTGATTCTAATACTATTTCGATTAAAACCGGGGGTTTAGCATAACTTTTGATTTCACTAATGTCTTTTTTATTCAGAGCTTCCAATGCCTAAAACATAAACAAGAATATATATATATAAATCTGCTTGCACAAATGTCAACCTAGCTATGTGTTAAGTAAACGCTAGGCTCTGATTCGCTACTTTTAAAAATATTTATTAATTCAGTATCCTCTAGAAATATCGATAATGTGATACGAATATAACAGATATCTCTGGAGGATACTGCATGCCAGGTAAACTTTTACCTGGCCTAAACCATTCCTATTCGGAGGGCCATACCTGGCAAGTGGGGAGGGAAAAACTTTTTGAAAGGTTGTATCCAGCTGGTGGGCTGGTTGAAACTGTCCTGAGGACCGTATCTGGTCTGAGGGTCGGTTAAACCTATCTGCAGGGGCATAAGCTGGTATGTAGGCGCGATAAACATATTTGGAGGGCCGTATCTGGTCTTTGCACCTGAGATCAATCTATTCAAGAACAGTTATTTCTCAAATAGCTAATAAGTATATTTTTCTAAAATTGCAAGTATAAAAATTCCACTATTAACATAATTTAAATAAAGCTAATACATATAAGATAAAAATTATCTGCACCAAACAGTGTATAATATTAATCTAAAAAAATTCTCTTTTAAAGTTGAGAGTATGCATTCGATGATGGAACTTACTAATCATGCCAATAAATAGTGGCTTTAAATGGCCTACTTTAGCATGAGTTACAAAAATCAAATTTTCTAAGTAAATGTGTGAAAATTTTTTAGTATTGAAAATGGACCGGAAGACACAATTTCCATTCATTTAATGCAACTTTAGTTCTTGTCTAAAGAGTTTGATTCATATTGGCTGTTAACGTTTAGTCAGGAATATTGTAAAAATATATTAATGACAATATTTAAACTCATAATTTTTCATCTTTTACATTAAAAATGAGTTAAGTCTTCTGGAGAGAAATTTGTGATAATAATAAAGTTTAATAAGCTCCATAATAAAGTATTTTTGTTTTCAATAAAAGTTCTATCATGCTTGCCTTTCTAGCTTCTTCTAAAGCAGGCAAAGCAGCATTTAAGTCTTCTTCTGCTGCAATAGCAATTTTCCTGCAAACCCTTTCTTTTTTTTCAATTTCTACTTTCTTTTCTTGTATGATCTAAAACAAGTTTAGAGAAATGTAAACATAACATAAAAAACTGAGTTCTGCAATTGTACAAAAAATCTAATTTTGATGCACAATCATTTTTAAATTACACAACTTTTGAAACTCCACAACATTTCCCCCCAAAATTTCATCTCAAATGGCCATGATTGTAAGGTGCTATCTCTTTAATTATTGAATTGATTATTTCTTTCTCCAAAGAAAAAAGTTTATCAGTTTGTTCACGATAATGTCTCCATTTGAAAGCAGCCACAGAGTGAAATCTATTGTTATTTAAATCTTATAAAATAAAGATAACAGAATTTTGGAGCTGGCTAAATTTAAAGGGAACTAACACAAAGTTAATCTTTACAAACAAAAGTACCACTAAGTTCTTCAAAATCAAATACTGAATGTATAGAATATTTTATTGCTTCCCTTTTTTATTTAAAATACATAATTTGTGACATAGATTGTGTTTTCCCACCATCACTCAAACTAATCTACTAAGAGACAAATTAGTCTAAAAGTTATAACTAACATTGTGTTTCGTAGAACAGCATTAGAAATCAAAATAAAGTGAGATATCAGTACATGGTTCTGAAACTATTGTAATAAATTCTATAAAATTGGAGTTTGCTCTGATTGCCATCTTATAGATTAAGCCCTATATACATAAAAAAATTGCATAAAATAATTACTGAAGCTTTTCATACAGCATTTTTGTTTCTTCTTATGAATGATTCTTTAAATTTGTAGCCACAAAGTAATGTTTTATTTGTAAGTTTTTAAATTTTATTTAAATCTTAAAATTTAAATTAAATATTTCATGTTAATAAATTTAGTAAAAATGTTTGTTGGACTCTGAAGGAGAAATTTTATATTTTTATGCTTTTATATCGTGTTACGAATTTCAAATATCTTAACTTATTGATGTGATGAGTTATAGTTTTTAATGATGAGTTATAAATAATAGTTTTTCTAGAAATAGTTTCATATTAAATAGAAATTATGTTTGCAACAGTTAACCTCTTTTTTCTGAGCCATCACAGTCTTTTTTTCTTGAATAATTTGTAAAGCTTCTTCACATTCCCTCTCAGCAATAATTAATTTTTCTCGAGCTTCTTTTGTTTCTCTAGCAATTTCATTAACTTTTTCTTGAGTTTCATTTATCTTTTGGAGGCCTGAAACTAGTCTATTCAAAGAACGTTCAACTCGTTGCTGTTTTTTGGCAAGGACACTATATAAAAAGGTAGCATTATCGCAAGATAATCAAAATAGCAAAATAAGAATTTTTAATTTTATGAAATGTTTTCTCAGATTTTAATGCAGTTTTCCCCACATTTTTAGGGGAAATATAGATTAATAGAATCATTACAAAGGGATATTACTTGATTAAGGGGTATTACTAACATCAAGTGATTACTTGATAATATACTTCATAGCTTTTATTACCTATGAAGCTCATAGAACATAGATAATCCTATTGAAAATTGAATAAAATAACTGGGACTCTGGATATAAAAGTATTTTGAACAATGTAAGGTAAAATAAGAGCAATATGAATATTAGAAAAACTAATTTTAATAAGTTTATCCATTCAATTTCAGATGGTTAAAAATGTTTTATAAATACTTTAAGTTACAGTTTTGTTTTACAAGTATAACTTTATAACCTGTATACTTCTTAAAAGAAAATACAACAGACACTAATCAGAAAGATAAATAACGATAACAAGAAAGGAATTAAGTACTCATTAACATAGGATCAAATCAAATGGATATAAAAACATTTGATTATGATTGGCATTATTAAAAATTAAGAATACTTACTGTGCACAGAATATCTAACTATAACATATATACATATATATTGCTGACTTGGAGCAGAAACTCATTCCCTGCAAAAATTATTTTTTACTGTACAGCTAGCTGTTTGAAGACTAATTGTTAGGTTTTAGATAAAAAAATAAAATTAGCATTTTGACAGTGTTATATATCTTTTAAACAGATTACAATAAGACTATGTATTTCTCATCATGAAAATAAGCATTTAGTGTCTCCACAAAATGCCAGTTAATAAATTTCTGCTATATGACTATATGTGTATTAATGTTCGCATTTCTTATGCATGTTTGAATATATGTATATATCATTGTAATTTGTATATATATATATATATATATATATATCATTGTAATTTGTATATATATATATCATTGTAATTTGTATATATATATATATATATATATATCATTGTAATTTGTATATATATATATATATATCATTGTAATTTGTATTATGTTATAATACATTGTAGCATATATTTAAGAATATATCGTTAGCTTAGAGCAGAAACTGACAAAAACTAATTATACTGGACAACTGTTTAGTAGACTAGATTTGTGTTTTTAGTTCAAAAAAATAAAAATAATAAGCCTTTTGGTAGTGTTATTTATCTTTTAAACAGATAAATAACACAACTAATATAGCAATATATTTACCATCTTCACAAAAATAAGCATTAAGTGTCACAATAAAGATGTCAGTTAATGAGTTTCTGCACTAACCCAACTATATGTATATATATATATATACTCGTATTTCCTATGTATTTATGAATATATGTATGTGTACATAAAATATAACCACACATATAAGAAACATATCTGCACTAACATTGAAGTTAAAATTGTCTGCTTATGTAGAGAGAATTTAAAAAAACAATAGTTGACTTACATTTTAAATGAATCTACCAATTTGATAAATGTACAGGATACTTCAAATGCTTGACAGTCTGAACCATATTTGGTTTTAGAGTACTCTAAAGCATTCATATGCATCATAGAAAGAAAATGACAGCATACTTCAAACCTCTAAGATAATAAAAAATTCGTCAATTACAAAATTATAAGAATTATGAGGAAGCATGATAAGTAATAGACTTTACTAACCATCTAGTTGGTTATGAAATATATCTGATATTCTTTCATTCAGACAGACCAGTTCTAGTTATTTCCATAAAATTTTGGATTATAAAGTTTTAAGTAATATTTCAACTACATCAAAATTAATGCAACTTTAATGAAAACATATTTACACACATAATATATCAAAAATGTTACGAAAAATTATTTGTATTCCTAAATGTTTTGAGATATTAGTTATAAAAATAAAAGGCAAAATGCATTTAAATGATGATTAAAACATACTTTTGCATCTCTAGGACTAAGATCAATATCTTTTAAACATTTGATTGCAATGCTTTCCAGTGCATCATCAGGCCACTCATCAAACCAGTCAATTGTGCAACTTTTTTGTAATGCAGGATACTTCAGAAAGATTGTTCTACAATGTTTTGTTTTAATTTAGATATCAATGTATCAAAATTGCTATTTGTCACATACTTAATCATAAGAAATATCAAAATAATCTGCAAGCAATATACATAATTTACAAGATACATTTAAAAAGGTTCTGGGATAAAGTTTAGTGTGATATTTAATAAGAAAATTTAAACTCTTAATTAGCAAAATAGTAACTTCTACTTACTTATACAAAAGAACATCATAACTGAAGCAAATAGCAAGATGTAAATGCTCTTTTATGTTTCTTGTAAGAAGACTATGGCATTTTCTTTGTTCTATTGGGGTTTCAAAGTTAGAAGAAGCTTCAAAGTATAACTAAATAGGTGAAAAAAATAAAAGATTTCACTACATTGCAGTGCACTTCAGTAATCAAATCATATGTCATCTAAATTGCAAATAATATTTGTACCATCCACATCTTGGCTATATTTCATGACTTTCATACCTTGAAGTATTATTTAAGTAAGAAAATAGTTCTTGTGTCAAGTAAAAAATTTAATACAAACCATGTTTAATTCGTCAAGCGTAAAAATATCATATGGCAGTCCAATTGTAAGTATTTCACTCAAATAGTGAAAAATGATGTCATCGAATACTTGATTACCAGAAACCACAAATAGAACTTGTTTTTTCTTTATTCCAACATCATAAAGTAGTTTATGCATATCTAAATAGTAAAGAAAAACACTTTTAGATAAGCTATATTGTTGAATGATTAAAATTTCATAACATTTCTCCTTAATTATATATATCCTCAAGATCCTTATCAACTTGAGGATTTGGGACCTATAAACTAAACAAAACAGAATTTTGGAATTACTAATACAAATTTTTCTTATCATAAGCCTTATTTTTGAAGTTTTTTTATTTTTCTCAATAGCTGAAGAAAATTTTATTTTTATATAAAACATGCAAAACAGTGAAAGCTACTGACCTCGTTTAAATTCAGTCATTCCATAGTTTGTTTCCAAATTAAGTTGAAAGACTTCGTATTTTAAAACAAATGCAGCAATTCTACATAAACTCTTTTTGCCAGTTCCTGCAGCGCCCAAAAGAAAAATACTACCATTGGGATTCTCGATACTCCGTATAATATTGCAAACTGAAAATTAATATGGAAAATCACATAACATTTCTCAACTGCACAAAGAAGTATTACTAGATAGTAGGTTAACAATTACCACTGTTACAAATATTAAACTGTTAATAGTATAACTAATTGCTCTTCTGCTTAAAGTATAATTTATGTGTTGTACTGTGCATTTGAGAATTTTTATCATTGTAACATGAAACATTTTTTAATTTTAACTTGAGTTATCCTGTTCATGAGGGTTTTTTGTACAAAAGCAAACTCCCCGTGCACCACAGAAGTACAACACGGGGCTTACAGAAGTAAGTTGATTTAACAAAGAAACAGTGGAAAACGATTTAGCTAAAATTACAAGATTTTATGAACTTGACAAATGAGTAGAAAAGCAGATTAGATTTAACAAAAAGATGTAGTTTCACTGGCCATGTTTTATCTAATTTTCTCAAATCATTTTGTAGGCACATTCTTGAATTTTTAAATGCAGGACAACTAAAAAGGAAATGCTCTACATCTTGTGGCTGCTTTTTAGAACATTCGCACGTATCATTAGTCCGAAGATGAAACCTATATAGAAATTTAGCAAAATTTCCATGGCCAGATAAAAATTGTGTAATTTTGAAGTTTGTGAAGAAAAATAATTCTGAGTTCAATCTATACTTAATAGTAGGAAAAAAATTTTGGTGTGGACAGCTTTCTCAGATGAGACATACTATCTTTGTTCCACTTAGCAACAAGCTTGTCATAATATGAGCCTTTCAAGTAACACTTAGGAATGTTACAATTTACATCAATTGCTAAATTCAAAGAGTCTTTGGCTAAAAAAATCAGATCTTTCATTCCCGTAAATTCCACAGTGTCCACGCACATAGGCAAAAAAAATCTCAATTCCTCTATTTTTAAGAGAACTAATTGTTAAAAGCGTTTTAGCAACTAATTTTTCTGTGCTTGCAACATTCTTCAGTAAATGTAAAGAGGAAAGAAAATCGCTACAAATAAGCAGAGACGTAACTAGGCTAGTTTCCGCCGGGGGCAAGAACTCGCCTTGCTCCCCCCACCGACCAACCAAACCAAAACCCTCTCAGACAACACCTGATATCACCACCACATATTAATTCCACTAGTCCAAATTTTTTTTATTAAACTTAGATGGTAAATGCTTGATTTCAAAGGTAAATAGATTAATTTGCAGCAATTTCATTTTTAGTACAAGATAAAATATCTAATTAATTCTTTGATATTTCATTGACAAGTAATCTAAGAGTAGCATGTTTGGTATATTCTTTCATACTTATAATCGCTGCAAATGAAATGAAAAGGTTTTATCAAATGATATCGGGATATGCGTGGGTTGAATCAAAATCAAGATTTGCTTTAAAATAGGATATTTAATTATGATAAATAGACTGTTCGGACATTTTTGAATGATTTTGATGAGCTGTAAAAAAATTGTATGCTACGAAATAATTTTATTTTCGCAGCAGTTAGATAGTTAAAGTATAACTGATCGTCTGCTAACTCAGTTTTGTTTACTTTAAAAATGGTGCTTTTAAATAAACAATGGATGGAAGGCTATGTTTCCTCTCTTTACGAAGAGAATTATGCTTATTCAATTGTTCAAAAACGCTGTAAAAGTCATGGTTTTTCGATAGCTAAAGGTACGATAAGTAATATTATTAATAAGAAAGAAAAAATACGTAAAAGTGGAAAAATACTTCCAAATACGTATCCAAAAAAGAAAAGAATTTCTGAGAAAATTTGTAAGGTAAGATCTTTAATTTTAAGAGAGAATCCGCCAAGTCAAAGGACTATTACAGTCATTAAAATGTTCAGTTTCAACTTAAATAAAAAAATTAACAGTGATTTGAATCTTAAAAAGGCCAAAAAATATAATGTTCATCGTCTATCTCCACGACATATTGCAGAACGCAGAACTCGCTGCAGAATTGGTATGAAAAGCATTTAGCTGGAGAAAGATGGAAAAATGTTGTGACAATAAACGAGGCGTGGGTGTATTTAAATGATTGCAATAAAAAAGAACAATTTATTATCATAAAAGAGAAAAATCTTAAAACGTGGTTCAACTTTGTAACTTTAACGTGAGAATTTTCTCTAAGAGATTTATGATTGTTGCCGGTTTTGCATATAATGGAAAATTAAAAGTAAAAAGGAGGGGGGAAATGTAAAAATCAACTCCCACATATTATCAAGACCCTATTTTATCCCCAATATTCAAAAAAGAAATACTATATCTTTACCCAAAGGGCCAACAATCAGTAGAACTGCATCAGGATAAAGCAAGCAGCCACACATCTAAATCCACTATTAAATTCGTGGAAAAAATGGAACAAGAAACTGGTATCAAGTCAATAGATACCCTTTACTGATATTCCTGCTAAATCTCCAGATGTCTCACCCATGGACTTTCGTGCTTTTAAAAAGTGAATTATCGAAACGTCGACCGAAAACCATTCAAGGATTTTGGAAAACTGGAACAAGAATTAATAACAGATTTTACTCAAGTTATTATCTTGAGTATTATACTTAGACATTTTTCACAATCTCTTAATTTATTGACAAAATGTGAAAAAATTAATTTAAACACAGAAAGCTTGAACTAAAACTTAACTTTACGGGTTTTTTCGGCTGCAAACATTTTTACGAGGTCCTCAATAGATAGCTTTTAAGCTAACTTGTGCTCTATTGATATGACGCTCAGGTTGGTTAGTCGTTGTTGTCCTGTTAAGTTTCTGAGGTAAGTTTTTATGATCTTTAGTTTGCTAAAACTCTTCATTTGAGGCGACTGAGACTGGTATTGTGAGGAAAATTCTCAACGCTGTCGTTATGTTGGTGGACGCGTCTTTAAGTCCGTTCTTGTATATTAACGTCAGAAGACCTGATGGTGTAGCCGTTTTCATATTAAGGCTTAAATCCAAGGCATGATACTTAAAACTCTCCACTTCTATCGGCAGCTAGTCCTTGTCTGTCTTCTTTATATAAGGTAGCTAACTCAAGTGCCTGGTTCTTCAATTCTTCTTCATTCATTGTTTCAAACCGAGCTCCATTGAGGAAACCAAATAAACTATTCATGTTTTGAATGACTTGAAACCTTTGACTCAGTTCATTCAGAATCCGATCTATTATTTGTATAATCAATAATCTGAACTTTTTCTGAGAATTCATAGCTTTCAACTTCGCCCTTCTCATCAAACATCCGTTTCTTCCTCCTCCGTACTTCTTTAAAAAGAGGATCTAGGTTAAGCTTTCCTCCTATTTCTTTACACATTCTGCATTTAGCTCCTTTTTTTTATTTTATGACCCACGCCCTACCCGGCTCACAATAAGGTTTCGAGCCCAGGCAAGGGAAGGGCGGGGAAAGGTTTCTACCCCCAGCACTAGAGGCAACGGGCCACAGCCCCACCGGGCAGGGGAGGTATACGCCAACCCCCGGCACACGAACGACTTTTATTAAATTGAGACAAAACAATACAAAGTTTAACATAGTGCAGGCGACAAGTGCGGCACAATTGAACATCATTAAAACAACGACAAAAGAACACAAGAATAAACACAAACAACAAATACATAAAACCACATCAATAAAAGCACCAAGGCAAGCTACAAATACAGTCCACTGAAGATAAGAAATCGACTCCAAGGCCCCTTTAGTAATTTTTGTAGTGTACTAATAAGTTTTTCCTCTTCATTTTTTATCATACGTAAATATCTATAGTAAAAAATACTCGGCCAATTTAGCGCCCCCCCCTAATCCGGCGACAGGGGCAGATGCCCCGTCTGCCCCCCCCTCTAGTTATGTCTCTGCAAATAAGGTACATACTTTGAATAAAAATTTCCATTTTCTTTAAACCACTTAACTGCGAGATTAATACAAAGCACAATTCTGCTTGAAAGATAGTGCATTCATTCCGGATACGATGTTTATAAAAGCCGCATTCGAATTGGCTTCAAATAAAACAAAAGCAAGGCCAACATTGTTGTTCATCTTACTACCGTCCGAAAAAGCTTCTGAAAAAGTCTCTTTCTTCTCTTCTTTCCGAAAAAGCTTCTCCACATTTTTCTAGTACTTAATTAGATGAATTGGTTCCAAAACAGCCGTATGAGGGATGTCGCAGAGGCAATTTTCCATCAATACTGTCCATCGAAAAATAATTTAAAATCGAAGCTTAGAATTCATTTTTGCACTTAATTTCTAAGTCTAAAGGTGGAACTCCAGCTATAGCAAAGGCTGCTTCATAACTTATCTATAACCTCTGACAAGACGCAGAATGATTCTCCGTTGAATCTTCCTCAACCTGCGTCTGTTAGTCTCCAAAGCCTGTACCCAGATCCGAGATGCATAAGATATGAAAGGCACAATACCCTGTTTATACATAACTTTTAAAATTTCATAGTCTATTCCAAATGTATTTTTGGCAATACGATACAAGCCAGTAATGAGTTTTTCGCATTTATTGGAAACATATTCAATATGCTTTTTCCATTTGAGTTTTCTGTCCAGGAAAAGACCAAGGTACTGAAATTGGTCAACAAATTCAAGAGTCGAACCCTCAAGGATCAAAGGTGAACTAACATCTTCATCCAATTTTCCATCGATAATCATAGCTTTACTCTTGGAAGGGTTGAATTCAAGTTTGTGAAGGTTTCACCACTGAAAAATAAAGTTTAACGCAGATTGTGCTCTCAAGATGTTTTGAAGAATCTTTCCTTGAAAAATCAGCAGAATATCATCAGCAAATGCAATTTTGAAACAGTCAGAAAGACGAATTAAAAGATCGTTTATATAATAATATTCCACAGACTAGGTCCAAAAACAGTGCCCTGAGGACAACTCTCTAAAGAACAAATTTTGCTTTCCGATCTGATAAAAAGTTCTGCAGTTCTTTCATTCAGAAAACTTCTAAGAAGGTTATACAAATTTTTCGGAATATCAGCATCTTTTAAGATTTTCAAAATAGAAGGCCACCACGCATTATCACAGGCACCCTTTATATCAAGAAATATGAGCACACTTGTCAGCCTCTTCTTCCCATGCTGCAGGATGTCACACAATCGAAGCAGAGCGTCTTCGGTAGATTTTTGAGGAGTAAAACCAAATTGGGCATCACTAAAGAAATTATCTTTCTTCCTCAAAAACCAGTTAATTCTGTTAATAAACAGTGCTTCAAGTCATTTTCCCAATGCATCTAACATGATCAAGATGAGGAATCCTTAAATCCAATGTCTTAGGGATCAAAAGAACACGCGCCTTCTTCCATGGAGCAGAAAAGACACCCTAATTTAAACACAGATTGAAAAGCTTGAGTAAAAAGTCAGGAAAAATACCACAGAATTGATGAATTTTTTCATGAGTTTGCAACAAATTATAAGTTTTTGAAGTTTGTTGATATCTTAATTGGATCTCAAAATTTCCATGTTTCCATACATTAGATTTGTCAAGAAACATTCCAAACTTCGCAATAAACGTTTATTAAAAGGGAAGGATAGCAATTTAGACAGTGAAGGAATCCCTACAAGTTCTAAATCCAGACATTATACTGTGGTAGTCATGAGCTATCGATGTTTTTTCAAGTTGTTGCAATAAATTGGATATAAAGAATTTTTAGCTGCTGGGACCTTTGAAAATTATATAATTTTTGTAAGTCTGAAAATGGAGTCTACAACATAATTCCTTTTTAGCTGTTGTTCACACAGAACAATTCTTCACAAAGGCAAAATGCATTTGCATTCAAATAATTAATGAAAATAGGTTTTAATACTTTTAAAACACAAAGAGAAATAAAAGGATTAGATAAATTCTTACATCATTCTAATTAAATTTTCAAGTGTATGTGTTAATTAGAATTATAATTACTTACGATGTTCAATGTTTCGCTCAAATAAAACAATTTGAAAATCCCAATCCTCATGCAATTTTTTTAACTCTGCAATGGAAGTTTCGAAATGTATCTTCAGAGCTTCATAATCAACCACTTCATCATAGCCTTCATCAGAATAGAGGAATTTCACTAAAAAAAATTTTTTAATATAAGATACTTTGATAGAATGTGTGTGTGTGTGTGAGATTATTTAATAATTATAAAAATTACTTCTACCAGATTTTGTATGAAAAGAGTTTGGTTTGTCACTTTATAGTCAAGTTTCTACTGCAAGAGGGCAAATTTGAGTAATATGAAAAGAGGGGGATAATTTAAAAATCAACTATAACAATACAATCTTAAATCGCTCAAAGTTCTGTTAGTATCACTTACTTAACTACTTAATTTAAAATACAAATCTATACTTAAGAATATAGAAAATTTTCCTCTAATAAAGTTTTCATGTTAAGATAAATCTAAAGTTGAATTCACCTAAAATCGAAACCAAAGAAAATAATCTTTTGTAGCTTTTTGAATAATTTCTGAGAGGGATTTTCTATGTACGAAAACAAACCAGACGGTCTGCTACGATTTTACTTCTGATTCCAAATGCTCTAGCATACTTATCTTACCTTATAATGTGGTTCATCGCCAATTTGTAGATGTTTGGCGTTTAATCTAATTGGTGTAGACCAATCAACAACCACATATCAATTCAGAATTTATTCTGCGATATTTTTATTGGCGAAGTGCTCAAATTGTATTTGAAAAACAAGCTAACTGATGTCACTTTCAGAAAACGCACAGGAAACACGATCATCCTAGAAACAATATTACCACCTAAATATGAGGCTATCACAAGAGTGATATGTTGGTGGCCTAAACCCACCAGCATACCCAGGGGAGATAAATGCGATTTTCTTGGCACCATTTTTTATATATTTTTATTTATCCATAATAAGATTTGAGGAGGGTTAAAATCTATATTGCAAACGCATTAAATGCCACTGTAGGTGCCAAAAATAATTATTTTGGCATTTTCTGGTTTTTGTGGGTTAGGTCACTCTTACTCTGATAGCCTCATATAGCTTGACAGAAAATGCCTCTAACAGGAATAAGCTGAAAACCCCATTTAAATTTAAATGTATGATTCAAAACTTTATGAGAAAAGAAATCATAATGTATATATGGTGAATTATTTTTTGTACACATAAAAAATTATATAATTATTAACAATTACCAAATCGTGGCTCTTTCTGCTTCACATATATTTGTTCATGGTCGATTAAAAATTCTTTTTCTGCCACGCCATGAAGCATATTAGTGAAAGAATTTCGATCCTCTTGACTGCAAAAGCGGTCGGAAAATTCTCGAGAAAATTCATGAAACCAGAATTTAGTAATCATAAGTCTGTCATTGATGTGCTTATAATTCATATCCAATATTCGATGTAAAATCTATGAACAGATATTCTTGATTACATCTTACATCGATAACAAAATTTACTTAAAAAGAATCGTTCATATATTAATTAAAATCATACATTTTTGTTTGATGAAACATAGCATTATGAAATTGAGCTTAAAATTGCAATTGAGGGATAGAAATTAAGAAGATAATTTTATTTCAACACATTATTTTTCATAAATTACTTTGATTACAATATCGAAGTTATGTTTTCAAATCTCCTTTGTTCAAATTTAATCAGTGTAATTTACCTATACACTGAAGTGGCAGAAAAATTGTTAAATCAGCGTAATACTTGGTAGGCCTCCTATGGGAACGTAGAACTGCAGAAATACGAAGGGGTATGCATTCCACGAATATGCGGAAGTATTCTGTAGGCACTGAGCACCATACTTCACCCAGAGGTCCATAATTCTTTTGCATTCTGCGGTGTAGGATTTCTGTGATCCACAGTACATTGCATGGCATCCCAGATGTGTTCGATAACGTCGAGATCAGGTGACAGGTGGGAATGGCGACCCCAAACTCAGATTAGTGTTCCTCTAATAATAATTTGGTTTCCAGACGTGTGGTGACACATTGTCCTATTAGAAGAGGCCAAACCCATCAGAATGAACGGAGGACATGAACGCGCGTGTAACTTGTCAGAAAGGATGCACACATAGCGTTTACCTGTCAGAGACGTTTGTAGACATACCCGGAGTTCGATTGCATGCTAGTTAAACAAACCCCATACCATTACGGAGCCACCATCAGCCTGTATAATTCCCTTTTTGATATGCGGGATCCATGGCTTCATGGGGTTTTCACCATACACGGATCCTCCCATCTGTCCTAAACAGTTGGAAACGCGACTCGCTAGACTAGGCTACTCGTTTTCAGTCAAGTGTTCAGTGGGAGTGTCCCTTAGTCCAGGTGGGGCAAATTGATATGTCTGAAGTACTTATCGAGTTGGGCGTCGGTTCCTAAAGCCCATATCTTTGAGGGAACGTTGTACAGTCCTCACGCTGATGTTTGTTGAGGGCTTAACATTGAATTCCAATGTTATTTGAGATAGTGTTGCACGCCAATCGCGTGAAACGAATCTTACCAGCCGAAATTGGTTCATGTTCACACAGCTTTCTGCGGCCACACTGCTGTCGTAAGTCACAAGTTTTGTAGGAATTCTAATAGTCACGGTACACCATCGAAATGGTAGCACGGGAAAATATGAACTTATGCTCTACCTCCGAAATGCTATAACTCATCTCAATGAACTCCAACTGTTAAACCAAATTGAAATCACTTATATCGTGATAATTTCTCACGGAGGAAATAGCTCTAAACGCTTCCACAGATGTCTATCGCTTTATGTGTGCACTGGCAGACGCAACCAATGACCTGCATGGTGGCACTGCTACGTATTTTGCATAGGCTAGTCTGTAGCAGTTTTTCGGCACTTCAGTGTAGTACTATATACACTTAAAATATTTTTTGCATTTATTTTTCCCTATAAATGCACAAAATAATTAAATCAAGTTATGTGCACATACAACATTTATTAATTCTTTTGCCCTTTTTCAAAGATTTGGTATTAGCAAATCAGTCTACAGAATATGTATGTAGAAATTAAGAGCCAAAATATTTCTTTAAACATTTTAGGTAACAGAAGTGTAATCTCTGTCAAACATAAATAGAAGTCTAAAGAGTGCTTTCTGCTTAATAGTTTGCACTGATACAAAATTGGTGCACTCGTACAGATTGCAATTGAATTAAGAAAGAGTAATTCTTAAAGCAAAATCAAAATTGTGTGCACTGAAACAAATTTTTATCTTGATTTACATTATTACCGTTAGTAGGACTGATCAAAAAATGAAGACATGAGGCTCTAGGGTATAAAAGGGCTCTTTATTTGACTTTTAAAATTTTTATTGTTTTTTGTGAGTACTACTAGTAACATGTGAACCTTCCTTTTCTTATATTGTGTGATTAACAGTTTCTTTTCCTCAGACATTGAACAAGCAATTATTAAAACCAAATAAATGTTTATACATGCTAAAATCAATTAATTTATTTCTTGAATTTTTATTTTATAGATAGTGACACGTAAACATAACATAATATCTTTATGCTAAAACATTAATTAATTAGTTACTTCTTAAATTAAAATCTGAATTGTTGAATGTAGTTAGTACATTATAAAAATAAAGTTTCAAAAACCTATATTTAATTTAAAATAAATATACTGTCAATTTATAAAAATAACTGTTCTTAACATTTTAATACCCCTGGTGTAATTGTGAGTTTCCTTCATCAAAATACTTTCATATAATTAACAAAGTTTGATATATGTTTGCAATGATAGAATGAACATGAGATAATGTAAAAATATGCATCCAGAAGGTTCAAAAATTATTAACCTTGCATATTTTTACATTATCTTATAGTTTATACATCTTATATATACTGAAGAGTAAAAAAAAAACTGGTATAGGCGTGCGTATGCAAATAACAGAGGTATGGAACCAATCAGAGTAACGCGATGCGGTCGGCAGCGCCTATATAAGACAACAAGTGTCTGGCAAAGTTGCTAGATCGGTTACTGCCGCTACAACGGCAGGTTATCAAGATTTAAGCGAGTTTGAACGTGGTGTTATAGTCGGCGCACGAGAGATGGGACATAGCATCTCCGAGGTAGCGATAAAATTTGGATTTTCGCGTACGACCATTTCACGAGTGTACCGTGAATATCGGGAATCCGGTAAAACATCAAATCTCCGACATCGCTGCGGCCGGAAAAAGATCGTGCAAGAACGGGGCCAACGATGACTGACGAGAATCATTAAACGTGACAGACGTGCAACCCTTCCGCAAATTGCTGCAGATTTCAATGCTGGGCCATCAACAAGTGCCAGCGTGCGAACTATTCAACGGACCATCATTGATATGGGCTTTCGGAGCCGAAGGCCCACTCGTATACCGTTGTTGACTGCACGACACAAAGCTTTACGCCTCGCCTGGGCCGTCAACACCGACAGTGGACTGTTGATGACTGGAAACACGTTGCCTGGTCTGACGAGTCTCGTTTCCAATTATATCGAGCTGATGGACGTGCACGGGTATGGAGACAACTTCATGAATCCATGGACCCTACGTGTCAACAGGGGACTGTTCGAGCTGGTGGAGGTTCTGTGATGGTATGGGGCGTGTGCAGTTGGCGTGATATGGGACCCCTGATACGTCTAGATACTCTGACAGGTGACAGGTACGTAAGCATCCTGTCCGATCACCTGCACCCATTCATGTCCATTGTGCATTCCGACGGACTTGGAGAATTCCAGCAGGACAATGCGACACCCCACAAGTCGAGAGTTGCTACCGAGTGGCTCCAGGAACACTCTTCTGACTTTAGACACTTCCGCTGGCCACCTAAATCCCCAGACATGAACATTATTGAGCATATCTGTGATGGTTTGCAACGTGCTGTTCAGGAGAGATCTCCACCACCTGCACTCCTATGGATTTGTTGACTGCCCAGCAGGATTCATGGTGTAAATTACCTCCGGCATTACTTCAGACATTAGTCAAGTCCATGCCACGTCGTGTTGCGGCACTTCTGCGTGCTTGCGGGGGCCCTACACGATATTAGACAGGTGTAGCAATTTTTTGGCTTTTCAGTGTATATACTTATATATACTTTAATTTCTGAAAGATAAACTCAGGTTTTCACAAAAAATTCTGAAAAACGTTAGCTAGGAAAATAAAGGGAATAGTAATTGATAGAAAAATAATTGTTTCATTAAACAGAAAACACTTGGTCCCCGTAGTAATTTGAATACAGGTATTTAAGTTTAGATACAATATAATTATTTATGTATTGCAAAGATTAATAATCCTGTTGGTAGTCCAAAATGTATTAGATAAAGAAATTAATGAGATAGGGAAAGAGTTGGAGAATAAATCAGAATTAAAACACTTTTAAATAAAAAGTTCATATTTCAATAACAGTTTCAATACAAACCCTTTTAATATCTCTAATTCCAAACAAGTAATGTATTTTGGTTGGAATAGGCAAAAAGGCTTCTTGAACTGCTCTATACACAATAATACTCCCCAGGCTAATGGAATAGAGTATTCGCTGCATTTCTATGTTAGGATCCAGTATCTTTTCTTTGAGTAAGTTGACAAATATGTGCTTCATTTCAGGCTCCTATAGACAGTAAAATACAAATATATGTTATACACAAAAACAGCCTTTGTGTAAGTAAAACTCGTAATATTTGTATAGTATTATTTATAGTACATGTTTTGAGAAATTTCTTTTAAAATATACTTTCATATGATCAAATATTTCATATTTCTGGATTTCAACCTCTTGCCAAAGAGCAATTCCACGCAAGAACCAACCAGAATTTTCAAAAAGGCACTCTACTTGTAATCAGTAGTTATTTCATATTTACAGTAAAACCTTGATAAGTCATCACCTGAATAACTTGTCACTGTACACGTCATCAATATTCTTCCGTCCCATCTAGCTTTGATAGACAGCAATGTGATTAAACCCTAGTATACTTGTCGAGAATTCAAATGCTACTCAGGATAACTCATCACTAGAAAAGTCTTTGAACATGCAAGGTTTGTGTTTGATGGCAAACAAAACAGACTATGACTCTGATTCTTTATTGAATTTACTTGAAATCATAAATGAAAGTAGATGTACTATTACTGCATAACATAAATTACTACATAGATATCGTTAACAACTTTGCAATATGTTTTCAAGCAACCATAAAATATGTAACGGATTTTTTAGAAGAAAAGTGGGAAAGTGGGAGATGAAAGTGAAAATGAGATAATTTCATCATCTAATAATACACAAGTTTATGAAGCCTTCAAACAAGTAGACATTACCTTACATCATTTCAATGTACTAATAATGATGGTGAATTAAAAGCAATAAATATTTTAGGGAAGAAAGTTAATTATATGGGCAATTGCTCGTTTCAGTCAAAATTAGACAAATACTTAGCATTATAATATACATGTAAAGTAATATTAAAGGTTAAAAATGTTCAAAGAAAGCTCAAAAGAGGTAAATGCAGATTGACTTCTGGTTATTGCACTTTAGTCGTCAAAATTTCTTGGTCCCTTGAGTGATGACTTATCAAGGTTTTACTGTATTTATAAGAATTTTCCAATAGTATACGTGAACGCATTAATTTGCAAATTTATTGGATATGGTATTAATCTGTTAGAAACTTTATAATTGTCGTTTATGTTGTCGTATGTATGTATAAAACTTTATGTTGTCGTTTTTATAATTACGACAGTAATTATAGAAACGACAGTAGTAAACAAATGCTTATACAGTAATCAATCAATATTATCAATAAATTAAAGTAAATGCAGCATAGTAAGAATGTTCATAGAAAACATGTATTCAGAATAGATGTATTGTCTTGTTAAAAATTATTTCTATTAAAACTTTAAAATGTTAATTATTTTTGAAGAAATAAGGAACAGGCACAGTATTAGTAAAAGATCGAATAGGTCATCTGCCAAACATCTTTCTAGTTGCACAACTGGAAACACCCCCTGTTTCATAGTGAGAATGTTTTGAGGAAGCAGCCTGCTGTTAGAACTATGAATTTGCTTTCTTTACTAAAAACTGCGTGATGTGTTTTGTTAACGGTATTTTCAACCAGTAATCTTAATAGAAACCTAACAGTGTAAGCCGCTTCATCAAACGCTACCCGACTAATGATAAATATTAGAATAAGATTGATGTTATAGTATATTCTACTCTGTTAATAACAAACTAATTGTCATACTTTTAGAGGAAGAACTTTAAGGATGTTAAAACGATTCAAAAGAGGGTGTGTAGCTTTGTTGTAAGAGAAAGGAGGCTGCCCTGCAGCTAAAAAACAGACATCCTAAAAAATAAGTGGCAAAATCATAGAATCAATCAAACTGAACCATATCAATCCCAGATCATAACTACCAAAACATTTAGGAACAAAATAACAATTTGAAAACAAATATTTTTATTATTATATATACAGATATTACAGTAGAAAACCACAATTATTTACAACTACACTCTCCCAAATATTGAAAAATTACAATAAAAGACAGTTATAATTGATGTCACCTGAACATAATTCACAAATATTGAAAAATTACTTAAGATTGTTATAATAGAACTTACCTGGACAAAATTCACTTTCCATTTTCCCCTATTAAACCAAAATCCATTATCTATAGTCATATGTAGCAATTCGATATGAGATTGGGATTCATCACAGGTAGCAATTTTCAAATCATCCAAGAAAGTTATTAGTCTTTTTCCTGACAGCGGAAGTAGCAAACCTCCAGCTTTTTCTTCTAACTGTGTTTCAAGTAATTGCTGCAATTTTGAAGATGTTGTCTGTTGAAAGAATAAAACTATTACTCATTAAATTCAAGGCAAATGTGAATTGGCAACTTGGGCAACACGAAAAAATCTTCAACTTCTTTTAGTTGAACAAACTGATTTAATGATAAGATAGTTTAATTGAAGAGCTGAGACTTGCATCATGATGCTTACACAAGACATTCCATTTGAATGAAATGTATAATAAACAAAATCTTTAAGTTGGAAAAATCTTACATTTAACAGTACTACAAGAATCTGTATTGCATATAAATTTAGAAAAAGAATGGGTAATACAACATATTATTTAATAAATTTTGTTTTCACCATATCATGGATGAGTTCCAATTGAAGTTATTTTAGATCTAGAAAATGAAACACTAAAGCTCAATGTTTAATTCTTAACAGCTAATTCTAAAATTAAAAAATAATATAATTAGTTCTCAGCCACAAGTATTTATTCTCTACTTTGTTTATGTTTACACTGAAAAACCCTCTCATGTATTAGGAATATTTGTTAGAATCAACAATAATCATTAGAAAACACATTGAAATATATTAACAAATTAATTAATATATATGAAATGAGAAACAGCATACAAATAACATTATTGAGGAAACTTGCATGCACATAAGATGAACCCTTATTATATATATATTTTAAATAGCATTTTTTAAATTACAACTTCAGTTCAAAGTTAAACATACATTCATAAGTAGAGGAACACAGCACCAGAGTACACAATTGAATTAAACTAAAATAAAAGTAGATCTTTATAAATGAAAAAACGTTTAGTCTTTTTTTAAGAAATTAAAGAGAAAATTAACCTGAGGTGATATATTGACTGTAACGTAGGTATAGCGGTTTTGACTGTGGGAGATTTTATGCAGCAAATTTTCAACTATAATTGACTTTCCAGATCCTCTCTGTCCAATAAGTAATACTGGATTCGAATCTTCCAGTAGAGTTTCTATAATATTTTGATAGCTAACAGTTGTTTTAGTAGGAATTAACAAATTTTCAAATTGGACACTGTAAAAATAAGATAAATATTTTAGGATTGGAGATATTTCAATTTGAGAAACATAATATGAAATTTTTTATGTTTTAGCTTTGTAGGAAGTAAAATTATTTATTTTTATATAATAAACTACACAATAATCTAAAATTATCTTTCAAATTTCACAATAATTCAGTTTAGAGAGGTTACAAAACATTGAAAAATGTTAACTCTACTTGTGAAAAGTAAATATAATAAATAGATTTTAAAAAATTGCATTTCAATCATATATAACTCGATTAAATTTTCAACTATTGTTAACTTTTTGTTAAATGAGAAAACATGATATTTACATGACTGGATTAATTGCTTGAATCAAAATATTCTAGTCCAGTGAGCAGTCTCAATTAATCAGAATCTACCAAATATCATTGCCAGTAAAAATATTTTTTGATATGGATACAACATAAAAGAATTACTTTGGTTGATGTTTCCATTTCTCTTCTATGAACTCGTTCCAGGCTGTCCATTCAAAATTTTTATCAAGCCAGTAATCATAAATGGAAGATGGCAAATTTAAGGATGAATCTAATTCTTTTACATGTTGATCAAATAAAATCCTATCCTTTTCATCAAGAACTGCTCCAATTGACCATGTAACTGACATCCAAAATATTCTTGATAGCTCAATGGTTTCATTTTTAGTCTGGAAAATACAACACAACTGTATTCCAAAAACAAAATGAAAACACTATATCAAATCAGTAAGCAACAAAATTCTTGTTAGAACTTTAATTACATACATTTTATGCATGCATTACATTTAAGTTTTCTGTAAATATTTTAAATTCATTTTTATCAGTTTTGGTTACATTTTAAATATAAAGAATAAAAAGTATTGCATTGTAACCTAAGTAAAAATATGCTTGAATACACTAAAAGGGCTTTAGATATTGGAACAAACTGATCCAAATAATTTAAGTTTGATATTTGATTGACCACTAAAGTTAATAGTGTGTCACAAACCGTCTTTTTATAAAACAGTTTTATAACTACTTTTTAGTATTTTTATTACATTTTGATAAATTTTTATCTTACTATAAAACAGTTAAATTTATATTTAAGATATCCTTTCATAGTCAATATTCCAATAAGATAAATGGGACAAGAAATTTTTAAAGTACTGTACACCATGTTAATAAATTATTAGGTTATTCCCATTTGTTAAATATTTATAAGCCCATATATTTCTAAGGAGCTTTAACTTAAACAAATACAAAAATAAAGACAAAATAATTTTAAGCAACAATAAAATCTTCAAAAACCATTGCAATTAAATTAATTTTAAAAAGTTAATATGCAATTTCAAAGAAAAATCTATTTACCTTTTTAATCATAGCATTCATTATTTTGGTAAATGATGTCACACCATTCAACAAACTTGCAGATTCTGATGTAAAACTTTTTAAAGATCTCTGACAATATGCTAATACAGTTTCAAGGTACTTCTCAACTAATTTCTTTAAATAGTTACAGACATCAGCTTCAAAGGTTTGAATCCATGAGCTTAAATGCAACTTCCAATGTAATGCACTTGATTCGTAAAATACAATCACACATCTAGATGCTATACTAGGAGAGCAGTGAGTAAGGTTTGAACTTTCAAAAATTAAAGTAACCTAGAATTTCCAAAATAGTACTTTTAAAAATATATACTTTTAAATGAATAATTGTGTTATTCAACATTTAACTTGCAAACAAATTAGTCTTGTAAATTTAAAAGTAATCTATACATTATTTCTAAAATAAAAACTTGTAGGTGGGATACAATAATGAGAGCTTAAATTACTTTTTAGTTGCATCTCTCCAAATTGCACAGCCTTGAGTATTGTAATATATTCAAGACAATGAGCATTTTTACATTAGTCTTAATACATAAAGTGAGTAATTTTATTTAACTAGGCAACCTGTTGACTAAAAAATCTGATTTAATAAATATGTTAGGTAACCTTGTTCAGAATATGATAAATTATTTTTAATCAGACATCTTATCTTTAATGAAATTTCAGTGAACACTAAAAAAACAAGCTCTTGCAGACTTCACTTGGACCTCTTTTTCTATTATATTATTGAATATATATATTCCCAATTTACCTTTTTAAGCAAATCAGGAGTGTGTTCATAGTTCATGATCAATTGATTTATATCCATAGTCAATATTCTTCAATCCATAACAGGCTCTTTCAAACTTTATTTTGACCACTTTTTTTATTATATTACTTGGGTATATATTCCACATTTACCTTTTAAAGCAATCAGGAGTGTTCATAGTTTATGATCAATTTATTTGTATCTATAGTCTATATTCTTTAAATCTCTAGTTAAAATTACTATAACTATCAGTTTATAAAGGTGTTTAACATGTTAAGACCTTATTAGATAGCAATGAGCAATGGTAAACTTTTCCATCCTTGCCATGTTGGCCACAGGTGAATAACAAAATAAAATGTAAGAAATATCTCAAAACTAAAAATTTATATTCTAATATCTTGATGTTCAAAAATTCAAATGGTAATACAATAGTCATTTTAATTTATATGATTTGTTGAAACACTTCAAGCAGATAGGTATTTTCATAGCAATTATAACAAAATGATCATATTCTTATTGAGTGATGTCAGACACTTTTCACTGAAATTTCATGACACTCCTTGCAAAATTTTACTATTGTACAGCAAAAACACAAAGATAAAACCCGGTTAACATGGCACTTAACATGTTAATTCAACGATTTTCAACCGGACATGCTGTGGTACGCTGGTGTGCCTTACAGATGGTGAAACAATTTAAATTGTGTATGAGTTATTTCATATCAACAGTTTAGTTTTGAACTTTTGACAAGTGGCTCAAAAATAATTTCATGAAATACCAGTATAATTTTTAGTATAATTTTTTATTACAAAGTATCATATTGTATCAAACAGATTTTTTAAAAGCAACTTTGGAGTAAAAAGATTAGGTAATTACTATTATTATTTTTAGTAAATTGATCAAAATTATACCTATCTTCTGACAGATTGACAAGATAATATTTTGTGGTTAGCTGCTGGATTTTAGTAACGAGTTTGTGTTTCACAGGATGATAAAGGTTGAAAATCAATGCATTAATTACATACTTAAAAAGGGTTAGCTATTAACTGATTCTATTATGCCTATTAGTTTTTAAAATGTGCTATGGGTTCTATGGCGAAACATAAAATTAAAGGGTATACCAACCTCAGGTGGTAGCATTATTCTTTCTCCATTTATCAGAGTAAGAGTTTTGCTATTATCAAGCAAAGAATTAATACTCCCCAACCAATCTGTAAAAATAGGTCCATTGAAAATAACCCATCTTTCCTTAAATTTCGTATCGCAACAGGCTTCTCTTAGAACTGATGGAAATAAACCATCCTTCCAAGACCTCGTCTCAGTGAAATATCCATATAATTCATCCATGGTATAAGCTTGTGGGTTGAAAATGTATGTCTAATAAGGAAGAAATGAAAGATGCAGATTAGGTATGTACAAACTATTTAAAAATTAGTGTTAATTTTTATTCCTTTATCAAAACACATTTACATTGAGTTTAAAATCAATTATGAGCATCCTAATATTAACTGTGGTAGTGTTGCCTATTCTAATGATTATAAACTTTTTTCAGAATTATAAAATCAGGGTACAAAATCCAAAAAATTCTAGGTTTAAATTTTCTGATCATTCATTTACAGCATATATTGGTAAAAAACACCAGTTTTGATCAAATTTAATATTTGGCTTTTTCTTCAAAATACCAGATAACTATAAATTGGTACAGTTGAATATGTAACAGATATAACTCAAGAATAAAATATAGCCTCAAAGCAATGTAGACTGTTATTACTATTTAACTAATTATGCTATATAACTTAACAATAATCAAATATCACCCAAAAAGAATTGAAAAGACTCACAAAGATCTTCATGAGCGACATGATTTTTAGCAAACACTCCTTATTTATTGTTAGATAATGTCAAGTACAAAATTAAACCAAGTGTAAAAGATAATTTTGTTTTGGAAACTATAATTTAAAATATAACAGTTATGGTATTTATTTATTAGTTTTCTCAGTAAGCTATCTTAAGTGCACATGGATTGATAGTTTGCAATGGCTTAGATATCGTCAAAATTATAAGGTAACGTTTTTTTTTTATTCATTCTTTCATTTAGTATATAAATCAAAACAAGTACATATTTCCTTCAGTTTTACATAGAATAAATTATCATGCATTAACTTAAAATATGTATTTTGCTATGTACATTATAAACATCTTGTTACATAAAAAATTGACTTTTCAAAGAAAAAAAAGTACATTAACTGAAGGAAATTCCAATTGGCCACAATGATGAAGATTCGAATAAGTTCCCTTCAGTGTTTGCCATGAAATTGTTTTTCCACTTCCACTTTCTCCGAGGAGAATAATAGCATGGTATAACTTCATCATTCCATGAAGTTGATTGACTTTAGAGATCATGTATGGAATTGGTTGAAGGAAGTTCCTGAGAAGAGTTTGTTCTATTTTTTCTGAAAACTGCAATAGGTGAAATTAATATACAAATATTATACTAGATGTAAAGCCTGTTGAGATAATACAATGAACTTTAGAAATCACTAATTGCTATTCAAATGCTTATTAGTATCTTTTACAGAGTAATGGTAAATAATGAGTGCACATTGGAAATATACCCTTGATATGCTTCATTGTTCATGAACATTTACAACTCAGAATAGTAAGTTAATTAATAAATCTCACAACTCAAAAATGCATCTGTCTCAGTAATAATCTCACAAAAACTACATACAGAACTCAATAACTCAATTAAACTCACAACTTTAAACTATATCTTAATAATTCTTAATGGAACTAAAAAATTAAAATGTAAAAAATACAAATATAGAAAATTACATACTTATTAATAATTCAATCATACTATCGCATGCATGTTTTCACTAAGTTTCTGTATGAATATCTATTTTATCATAAATATTATCGCTTGCATTACTCGTTTCCTTACATCTATGTAATGTTTTAATATTTATTTATTGTGCGTGAGCAATTTTTCATGAAAGTTTTAAAATATTTTATTTAACTTTAACCATGATAGAGGATGAAAAGTTATCCATGTCATTACAAGTTTTCCTTTTATATATGTAGTAGGATAATTATTATTTCTACTAAAAAAGGCAAACTTGCTTCAAAAAGCTAACAAAGCTTTAGTTCTATTATTGCTTATCACTATATCAGTTTTATTGTTAGTTTATTGGTATTGTACACAACATAAGATAGTTCTAAAGTTTCTGTTGTTTTAAAAATAAGTAACTACTAGTGTAAATGACGTTTTATTTTTAGATCCCAAAATATTTTGTAATCAACATGAGAAAAAGATTAATTGAAATAAGAAATATATCCATACTTTTGAATCATTCATATCCAATCTTTTAATAGATCCTAGGACACTCTCCAATATACTCTCAAATATTGAGACATCAAACAAATCTAATTTGGGCATGATTACATCTTTGAATGATGTAGAAACTATCTGTAGGACATAAATATACGCTATAAGACTTGTTTAGAGACATACATTAGGATAAAACTATATATTTAAAGTATAGGCTTACCTCTAAATCGGACAATTTAGGATACATCCTTTTTTGGTTTCCCATGTATTTCAAAAATTTAATAACAGTGTGTAGACCAAAAGTAATATAATTCTGCTTATGCAATTGGTCTTCAGCCATAGTAAAAATCAGTTGAATATCACAAGCTAGACTCTATTGAAAAATGAAATAGATAACTTAATTTATATCTGTAATACAATATGAAAATGTCAGACAATAAATACAATTTATTCGTAGTTTGGAATCTTTATTACGACTACCATATCATAGATATTGATATAGTATAGAATACATCTTTGATATATATTTAATTTAAGAATTATAAATCTTCATATATACATTCTTCTGAATTGAATTGCGAAAAATCATTTTTATTTCATTACTTTGAAACTTCATAGAGACATTGCTTTAGCAAAAATTTTTACAGCTTTCTGCATAACAAAAAATTAATTCACTCCTTTTAGTTTCTTATATTGATTTTAACATCCCCAAGTTCACCAGAAATCGAAAATTGCTTTTCGTTAAACCTTTAAAAAAGGATGTAACAATTTTGCTACAAATAGATTTTTTAAACTATGTAATTCTTCCTCGGAGGATGATGGTAAATTTTTTTTAATGTCTTCAATATACTAAATAATCTGCTTCAAGGAAGTGTTTCATTTTGTCTGCTATCTAACTGTATTTGTGTCTTTTTCTTGCATTCTTTAGATAAAATACTTTTCTCTGCAATTGGATATTTTTCTGTAGGGAAAGTTTAAGTTAAGAATACAATATAATGATATATCATACAGGTGATTAGAAACTTTAAAAGGGTTTTCCATCATATCAGTAATCTGCTTGGCCTTGGAAATGAAAGACAGTCATATCCATATCTTTAAGATCTGTCACACTCTTAATCATTATACTATTAGATACACTAATTAGTGCTAAAATTCTAATGGCCTTTCAAAATTGTTAGAAAATTATCTTTCAAATTGCCTTAATGATTCTAAAACAAAATAAAAAGACCAAAGTTACATATATTTTTTTGCTTTATTGCAAAACTTTATATAAAATAAAGAGGTGCATGAAAAAAGAATCTAAACATCTCGTACATGACAAAAAATATTCTTAACCCAATTTAACTTTTTACTGTTTCTCTGTCAAACTGAGTCCATTTTGTCAATAAAAATAGGCCTTATGAAAGAGAAAACAAGTGCACAAATAAAGATGCAAGTTACATTTCCTAAAGTTTCTGTGTCAAATTGAAAGGTTCTTTACTAACAAAACACTTAATTGAATATTTTTCACCATCACAACTGAAAGTTTCGATTTCTGCCCTCAAGAACTGCAAAGCAGAACACAAATGATGTGCAGTTCTTCAAGAGAAAATTTTTCAATAATATTCCATCAAAGTTTGAAACATTGAAAAGCTCCCTTTCACTTCTATCAAAAACATAGGACCCCAATTTAAATAAACTGCATCATTTCTGTAGTTAGTTGGTTAGTTTTATGGCCCAAGAGCCATATTTGGCCATGCAGCGCCATACATAAGATAGATAACGTCAAGTAAAAAGCATATACACACAAGAAAAGTTTTACTTTCACTGGAGTACTACTAGATACCAAGGGAGGAATCAAACCTACACTGCCTGAAACAACAGTTTGCCAGTGCAGTGGACAAATCCATTGGGTAAAGTAATGTAAGTAAAAATAAAAATAATAAACATACATGAAATATGTGATAATAATCTTCCACCATAAGTTATTTTCTATAACACATGAAAGCAAAGAAATGAAATCTTCATTTTGACACATATTTCTTATTGAAAATGTAAAAGAAAGCATAATCATAGAGTACTTGCTAATTTAAATACCATTTCATATATAAATTAAAAAATAACAATACTATTAATTAAAACTAACCTTTGAATTCTTAAAATCATAAGCATATAAGTAAACTTGAATTATAGTAATCACATCAGGTGATATGAATGTCACAGGTCTAAACAAAGTGGGATATTTGTAGTCTGTAGATGGGTAATCTGGAAAACAAGAAGTGCTTATAACATTAAGCATTAAAGGAAATACTGTTCATTATATTCAAATATAAATCTTTTTGAATCATGGCAGCAATAAGAGTATTAAACATGAGTAAACATAAAAAAATTGAAGTATATTTACTTTTGGTAAGTACACAAGAAACATTAATTATACCATTTTTATACATAAACAATCTTTGTAAATGATAGGGCCAACATTTTTATACATTATTTAAATAATTTTTTAATTAGAAGTATGTTTCTATGCCTAACTTGAAATGATAGTCACCATAGTATTCATTCTGAAATCTTAAATAAAGAAATAAATGCAGCAATGAATATATGTTTAAATGTAATTTTAAATTTAGTTTCCAAGAATATCAGGCTACATTGCTAACCAAAAGAAAAACAGAAGATAATGCATATTAACAACCCAAGGTATTTTATAATTGCTACCTATTGCATATTATCAGCAAAGAATGTAGACAATAGTTAGAGTTAAAATACCTGGATTTGTAGAAAAAAATAATGCACAGCCTTCTTGCAGAGGAATGTCATTACCCAAAAATGAGAAATAAGGTTTCTTTTCAGCAAGAGATTTGAAAATATGTTGAATTTGCTGTGACAAAACAGACATAATTTCTACTTTCACTAGATTGAAATCTTCAAAAAGGCCCCAAGCTCCAACCTATAAAATAATTAGAAATTATTGTCTCAATAAAAAATTCATGCTTTTTAGAATCACTTTATGCAAAGAAAGAAAAATTAGAAAATAAACCTTAATTAAAACTGCAAAATAAAGAAACTACTATTATAAATTTTAACATTTATTTATTTAAACCAGGACCAACCAACTCTGTTTTTGAAACCAAGTTGAAGAAATATTGTGATAGAAAAAGTACAAAACAGTATTCTAAGGCACAAGGCCTAATTCCTTAACAGATCAAAATATTTAATTTGGAAAACTACAGATACCAAGGATAAAATTTAAGGGAACTAACATTACTTTAATTTCACAATTGATTCATAATGAAACAATAAGCCAGGGAAATATTTATTACCTGTGCTATTCCAGATAGCATTCTCACCACAGACTGATGATCTAGATTTTCAGAGCAGTTAATAGTTAGAACATAGTTACCCAGAGTCACGCCAAGGGCCTTTATTGTTTCAGTTTTTCCTGAATTTCTATGGCCTTTGAGTATCGCACCTTGGTTTAAATATAGGGCAGTGGTAAGAGATAAAAAGCATCTACACATAAAATTGAAAAATATTATCACAAAACATTTTCATACCTACAAATGCTTAGTAACGCATTCCTGTTAGTTACAGTACTTGGGTCTCAAAATAACTGGAAATTTTAAGGTTGGTCAGAAATAATTAAATACATTTTTCAAAGCAATAATATTTGAAGCATTATTTAAGAATTTTGAAGTATATTTTTTGGTCTACACATAAATTTAAAATTGATTACATCATCAGTTTAAAAATGAAACATTAAATCAAAATTTTCAAATACGAGGTTTTTTAGCTTTTCTAAATCAGAATGTGATGATCTTTAGATGGCGAAATCCACTAACTTTATTTTTTCATTGCATGAAGGTTAGATTTCTTGATAAATAATAAGTAAAACAAGGAGCAGAATATTCCCCTTTGTTTCCTCAGAACAATGTTTCTTGGACTAGGTGTGTTTCACTTATTTTTTATTAAGTTTGATATCAATGTCCGGTTATTTCACTAATTTTTTGAGGCTATTTGCTTTTTAGATGTTGTAAACAATCAAACTTCTCATATAAATAATGATACAGAATAATACAAAAGAGATACAGCGATTTTCTAATGTAAAACAAATATGTTTCATACACTGCAATGAATTACAACTTTAAAAGCTTTATTTAAAAATTATATAACCCTAGAAAAATGATTTTGATGAATTTAACATATAAAGAAGTTAGGATGAAAGGAGTAAATCACTATTTTGGATTACATCGATTAATTTTAGTTACATGTGCTTTCGTGTATAATTTCTTGTCATCTGTTTGATAAAAAGTGAAAATAAATATTCTTGTAAAAAAGTGTACAATGAGCTGAAGAGCATTTGAGAATTTTATATATAGTTCTGAAAAATTTGACCATTATGACCTACACTTAATTTTTATTTTCAAATCCTCATATGTAGACCATACTTCATACTATACACACAGTTATGTTTATATTTTAGTTAAATATCAAAATTATTACCTGTCTGTTAAGGGTGTAATAACAAGCCTTTCATGCTTTCCTAAATACTCAAAGTCATATTTAAATTCTGCCATTGACTGCCTTATAGAGCATGCATTTTTCTCCACAATATAGTATCGAAGATGAACTAGCCATTCAAATGCATCCACATTGTTGCAAACAAATTTTACTAAGGATTCAATAACATCACAGGAATGAGACAGCATAATTATTATCATCAAAGCTTTCCTTTGCATTAATATTAGTGACTCTCCCTTAAGTTTTTGAACAAACTGATTCAAAATATCTCGCTGTAAAATAGAAAAAAAAGAAGTTTAATCCAAGTTTTTATTTACAAAATCACTATAATTTCATTAAAAACACTGCACAAATTTTAAATTGTCTTTTAGATAAATGTAAGTAATCTACCAAAAGTATGCCTTATTCACACAAGTTCTTGATTTAAGAACTGGAACAATTTAAAAGTTATAGATAATGCAATCTGAATGCAAAATGTGAAAAACCTACTTATAATTTAGAAACCACTATCAGAATCAAAGAAAGTTTAAAAATTAATACCACAAAACTTATCTATTTAAAAAATGAAACTGCTAAATTAAAATAAAAACATACTTAACATAATATAAAATAGAATTACCCATTTCTTTTTCAAGTTTTTCAAAGCAACAGTAGCGGCTGTATCTTGAACTATTTTTATGCTATTTGTTACATCAGTTGTCCATGCAATGAGCATAGAAAGTAGGCAGATTTGTCCAGACCAATTGTTTAACCACTTGTTTTGAGAAAAATTGAATTCGTCTTTTGAAATAATATTATTGAGCATGTGTGTGCATTTTGGCAATGCAGTGCAGAGGGTAGTTTTCATCATTTCCTCAATATCCAAAAGCCATGATTCAACTGGACCATCCCAAATGACTGGTCTGGTAAACTCAACGAATTCTTCAAATTCAGAATACATTCCAGTAGCAAAGATTGTCACTATTTTCTCCCGCTAAGCATAAAGAAAAATACATTACTAACAAATGCATTGAACACAATAAAACTAAGTATTTGACTACAGTGTTTATATTAAAAATTATACTGCACCAGATCATGCAAATTTCAAATTATAGGCTTTTCTGTCAGTTTCCAGTAATTAATCCTCTGAGTGTGACAAGATTTCTGAATAATGTAATTGTTTTTACCCCACAATGCACTAAATTACTAAATACCCACACATTTTGGTTGACAGAATCCATGAATTTTTTCAACCATTGGAAATATTATATTGGTACTCCCTTAGTATCGAAATTCTTTGGAAAGATATTTTATAGATCGTTTCCTGACAACAGTATCCTTTGGAATAATTCTGTTGATGACTTCTTTAGAATAGAATCCACTGGAAAGATTCCATTGGTTATTTCCTTAGAATAGAATTCTTTGAAAGATTCTATAGGTCAAAACTGGTTAGAAGCCATGCCAATGGAATAATGCAAAATGGAATAATGCATGCCAACCCCTCAGAGGGTTAAGTGTTTCAAGTTTTCAATATAACTATTGATTGCTGATATTCTGTTTAAAGAGAAAAGTATGAGTCATTTTTTCAATATTACTCTCAAATAGAGCAATAATTGTTGCTCAAAAGCCTGCTATTGATTTTTCCCCCAGATTTTCAGTTAATCATAAATTTGAGAACAGTTGAAATGCTTGAATATATGTTATGAATACTGAAGTTTCTGATTTATAGAAGGTATATTATATAGGAGGAGAGAGAGAGAGAGAGAGTGGAAGAATTTGGATAGAAGATTTCTATTTCATTTACAAAGTAGCTAGAAACTCTGCATTCACTCGAAATATGTATTAATTTTTGTTAGACAAATATTCACAATTGAGTCCTTGAGAAAGGTGTTTTCAACAGCTTTGAGTAAATTTGAAGCAAACTTTATTTCACTATGACTTCTCATAAAAAGTTTCTCATCTTCTAATTTAGCAATCAATATATACAATAATGCTATTATGACAGTTCGATCATATATGCTCTTATGATGCATAATAGCCAAGTTTCATGAATTGATTTTGCAACGTGTGCAAATGAAAAAAGCAAAGAATATATATAATACTAACCAAAGTTTCTTCACCTTTTTCCACAATTTTCAGTTTATTTATGCTATCAAAGCATTTTATAAAATATGGTTGGATACCATCAGGGTGTTTCTGACCAATGATAGAAATCAAGTCATTGTTTGAAATAAAATAGAAACGTGGAAATGCCCTACGCTTGGAATCCAAATACAATTCTAAAGAGCAATGAACTTCTTCAATCTCTTTGTTCATTTCAATCAATGAGTTTAAAAATCCTAAAAGAAAATATATAGTTAAATTTTGGTGCAAAAGCATTTAAAAAAGTTTTAAGGGGGATTTTTTCAGCGAAAAAAAAATCGATTTTGCGCATAGTTTTTACGTAATGTTATTCATTAGAGTCTTAAGAATACATGTGCCAAATTACAAGTCAAAATTCGCACAATTGGTCTAGTTATAAAGCCATTACCAGATTTGGTCCTCAGATGTAGAATTTGGAGCATGAGCCACTTCAAGATGTAAATTCTACAAAGCTGATTTAAAATGATTTGTTATCATAAGATCATCACATTTATTTACAGCACTGCATGGCACTGGTGTAGCAGATCAGCAGAACGTTACTTAAGTACTGCATATGCTTCCTTTAACTGTACTGAAACTTTAAACGTGTTTTCCTTGGGACAACTTTTTCACGAGTGATTAGTATGATATCTATAAAATTATTGGATTGATCACCTTGAAATTTTTACAGCATGTCAAGCTAACATCCTTTTACCGTTTAATGAATCGAAAAGCGATATATTACTTTTTACAGCACAAAAATTTAGTGAATTTTTTTAGCTAAATTGATTATTTTGGATTTGACAAGTCACAATTTCCTCAAATACTTAAAAAACTTCTGGTTCATCAAACGATAGCTACACGTGTATGAAGTAAGACACCATTTAGTTTCTTGTTTTGGTTAAGATCAATTTGAGTTGGGAAATTATGTCAACCAGAGAATTTCCCATTGTGTTATGGTAAAGGAGAGTTAGCTGATTCTTCATGAAAATTTTTTTATGAATACCTTAAATGATAATAAATCAACGCACAAAGTTTGGTATTATTTGATTGCATAATTTCATTAATGGAAAATCCCAGAGAAAAGTGGTCATTTTAACGGGAAAAAAGAGAATCCTCTCCTAATTATCAAGACATAGCAACAGTAAAAACAGCTTACAGAAGAGATCAATCAGATTTATAGTGTTGATGTTACACAGTTTAGGAGCAGTTTATCAAGAATTAAAGTAATTTATAACAACTTCTCTTTAAGACTAAGGAAGTTTGTTACAGTCATGCAAATACACACATTTCCCCATTTCAATGCAATGTATTTGTTATTTCTTTTATTGTAACAAGTCCATATAAATAAGACATATTTCATAAGTACTAAAAAGTGTGAAATGAATTGAGAATGTTGAATAGATTTTAAAAATATTTTTGTAAACTATTTAAGATCAAACCTTGTCTGTGGCTTATTTCCCACACCAACTCATTGCTTATCATATCAGTAATATCCTTCCACATTAGTCTTAAATCTTGAACTTTACTTGCTTCTTTAGGAAGTTGGACTTGAACAGCTTGTTCAGAAAATATTTTCTGAAAAGTTTTTTTGTATGGTTATACATTACCCACTAAAATAATTTAAAATGCACTTGCAATTTAATTTCCAAAACAAAAATTATTTAGTAGACCCATCATTTCTCACTATTCATCAGATTTATTATTGATATATGCCAATCGAAATTTACCATTTAATTCTTAGAACGTAGTTGATACACTAGAAATTAAATGCAGCATAATTTTTTCATACTAAAAATTGAACTTAAAACTTAAATGTCCTAACTTTTCTGGACTTCCTCTCTGAGCACATTAACTAAATTTCTAGTTATTTTAAAGAATACTTATAAATTAAAATATTCTATAACTAACTTCACTTTTTGAGAATTATAAATTGTAAAATACATACCTCTAACAGAAAAAAGTTACTCTGGAATAGTTCTGCCTGTTTTACTACATCCAGAATTAATAGCAAAGAATTCCCCAAAGAGAGTACTGTTTCATTAAAATATGACACATATTTTGAAGCTTTTGTTGTTCTCAAAGTAGCTTGATGTTGTTCAATAATTGATACTATGTGTTCAGTGTCATCAATCTTCAATAAATTCTCATAATCATGCATTTTAAAGGAAATAGTTTTCCATGTTTCTTCAATTTCTTTTAAAGACTAAAAAGAAAACAGGTACATTTTATATCATTTCAATGTCGCTGATCTGAAGCTGCCAAGTTTCACAAGTCAATAAAATTCTGATTAATTTCATACATTACATGCACTAATCAATGTATCATACAAATCATATTACACATAATTCTTACTGCAACTTTTTAAAATAATGAAATAGTTTCTCTATACACTGAAGTGCCAGAAAAGCTGGTAGTCTAATACTTGGTAGACCTACTACGGAAGCGTAGAACCGCAGAAATGCCACGGGGAAGACTCCGCGAATATGCGGAAGTATTCTGTAGCCACTGAACACCATACTTCCAACAGAGTGGTTCATATTTCTGTTGTATTCCGAGGTGGAGGATTTCTGTGTTCCAAAGCGCGTTGCATGGCATCCCAGATGTGTTCGATAACGTTGAGATTTGATGACTTAGGTGGGAATGGCAAAACCAGAAACTGAGATGAGCACGCTAGTCATAATTTGGCATGTCTAGACTTGTGTAACGACTCATTGTCCTGTTGGAAGAGGCCAAACCCATCGATATAAAAGCAGGACATGAACGGGTGTAACTCGTCAGAAAAGATGCCCACACATAGCGTTCATCTGTCAGGGGCGTTTGAAGAAGTATCAAGGGTTCCATTGAAAGCCAGTTAAACAAACTCCATACCATTAAGGAGACCCACCATCAGCCTATACAATCCCCTATTCACATACGGAATCCATAGCTTCATGGGGTTTTCTTTCCTTTCTTCTTTTCATACATCCTTTCATCTGCCCGAAACAGTTGAAAACGTGACTCGTGAGACCAGGCTGCTCATTTCCAGTCATCAAGTTTCCAGTGGCGGTGTTCCCGAGCCCAGACGAGACTGTGTGTCACGTATTCATCAAGGGTACTCGGGTTGGGCGCGACATGTTTGTTGAGGGCCCGGCATTGAATTCCGATGTTACTTGAGGCAGTGTGCACGCCTGTGCTGAAAGAAATCGTTTCACGACGAAAGGATTTTTACCAGACGACGCTGGTCATGATCAGACAGTTTTTTACAGCCACAATGCTATCGTAAATTACAGGTTTACCTAGATTTCTTGAAGTAACGGTACACCCTTGAAATGAGAGTACGTGAAATTCCAAACTTGTCCTCTATCTCTGAAATGCTATGACCCACCTCACGAGCTCGAACAGTTAAATCGCGTGGAGAATCAATTAAATCCTGATAACTTGCCATCCTCAAGGCAGAAACGTCTCTAGACGCTTCAACAGATGTCTACCGCTTTATATATGCACTGGCAGACATAATCAATGACGTACATAGTTGGAGCTGCCATGTATTTTGCAGACTCGTCTATACCAGTTTTTCTGGCGCTTCAGTGTTTAAGCATACTTATTATAACACATATTCTAATCAGTATGCTTATCTAATCAATTACTAATTAGGTTCTAATTCTAATCTATTCTTATTTTATAGAACATCATCCAAACAAAACTTAAAATGATTAATGAAAACTCCAGTTCTTAAAAGGACTATAAAATGAGTTATTTATCTCATTTTTAAGGCAAGGGAAAATCAATAGAACATTTATAAAAAACATTTAAAGGTAAGAAATAAGAAAGAGTGTAAAATGCAAATACAAAAGAACTTTTTGTTAAGTTATCTTTCATATAAATTATATTTTAATTGCAGATATTGAGAAAGATAAATTTGATAACATGATCCCTACAAATTACTGTGTATCTTTCATTAATGGTTAAAGTAATGAGTAATGGTAGAAAATGACAATATATTTCAGAAGAAAGTTTAACTTGCAAAAGAATTACTAAATTGAAATGACATGATAACTGCTAAAGAATCACAATACAGCATAATGAAACTATTTAAATAACTAAAACACCATAACATACCTGTAGTATTTTAAATTCTTCTCTAGCACAAATAACAACTGTGCTTACATTCCTAAAAATATTATCCACTCTAACACTCAGCAAAACATCAAAAGTAAATTCATTGCTTTTAAAATAACTTTCACTATCTTCACAAGTAATGTCCAATATTTTTTGAAGATCATCCCAATGCCTTTTTTGCAAAGTAGGGTCTTGAAAGTTTACTATCATAGCATAATGATCAATTAAACTGCTCAATTTAGATAGCAGTTCTTCAAGTAATATCCAATGAGTTCCCTGAAATAAAATTAAGGCCTAAAATGTAAAAAGCGCTTAATAATGTAAAGGAAAAATAAAATTTGTAAACCTGCTTTAGTTACAAAACTGATAAATTAAATAGATAGATCATACTTTGACTTGCGTTTTCAAATGTCCCACTTTATTTTGAAGAACATTTGACATTTCTTTCTTTTTATCAACATTAAAATTCATCACTGGTAAGCTTTTCCATGAAAAAATATAGCCATTGTATTCTTTAACATATGTCCATGACAATTGAAGATGATTCAATTCCTGAAAGAGTTAAAAATGAAGTCAAATATAAAACAAGCCTACATTTTTTAAATTACAATGCAGATACAACCATCCTGCATTCGCAAATTGTTTTAGCAAGTCAATTATAACAGTCATTTCTTCAGATTATTATAGTAAAAATAGACAGAAACAGAATATTGTATAGGAATCTTCAAAACTCAAACACACATACTTCTTCAATAGATTTCAATTTCTCTAATGGTTCTAAAGTTATATGGAAAAATACAGCATCCTTTTTCATTAGTATTTCCCTTCTCTTGAGGTGAAGAAACACAGCATGGTAGTATGAAATGAGATCTAAAGCATCAGGATAACCATATGAAAGTTGAAATGGACCTTTCTCAATTAATTCCCCAGATAAATTAGTTGCGCAATTTTCCAGTTCCTCATGATATGCTAAAAAATTTCTTTGAAAAATTGCCTAAATGATACAAATAAACAAATTAAACAATATTTGTCAATAATAAAAAGAAAATTATTATAAAGATACCACAATCTACATATACGATTTTAACACTACATTTAAAAAGCAGGTTTTAAAAATTTGACCTAAAATTATTTTTTAAGTTTTATCACTTTTCCCATATTGACTTTATGAGTTTCCTTGAAATGTTTATAAATTTAATTTAGTAATATACATTTCCTTTCACCTCTCCCTTCATACAACATACATATGAAGGACACCTATTTTTACAGTGACGGGTCATTTTTGTTTTTACAACATTATCAACTCTAAAAGCATTTCATATACACTGCGTGCAAAATAATAAGCACATACACCACTTAAAGAGTTTCATGCTTCATTTGCATTCTAACGGTTCATGCTTGATTGCATCCTAACGATAACAGAACATCGAATTCTTTCTTCTGAACTGAGGTAAAGGTTTCAATTTGAGATAACAACCGTGCAAATAATGAGTTCCATTCTAAACATTTTGTACACATATGCCTGTGCCTATTATTTTGCTCAGCAGTGAATAGATGTCAACACCATAAGGTAACACCATCTTAATTAAAAAAATAATTTGAGTATTCTTCGGTATCATTTTTTGGATATTGATTTAATTGGATTTTTGGTTGAATATCATATTGCAATTGCAGCAGTTTACTGTAGATCATCGCAGTGATTACTTTGCAGTAAGTTCAATTACAATTATGCTGTTTATTATTATAAAATTTGAATGTTGAAAGTACCATTTTAAAGTAAGTAGTGAAAAAAGACATAACAGTAGAAATTAGTTTTATATTTTAGTTTATTCGTTATTTCTAATCATAAGGATGTCCAGAATTCTGAAAAGCAAGAAATTAATGGAAGAAATAAATAATATTGAAGAATATTCAGAAATTGAGGAAGAACATTTTGAAGGTGAAGATGACTTATTTGAAAGTGATGATGGCCAATTTGGCAGTGAATATGAGAATGACTTGACAAACACTGAAGATATTTTATACACATTTATAACTATTTTATATGTACGTGGTGCATATGAGCAAAAAAATTCAACTCTTTATACTTGTGGAGTAAGAAATGAGACCCTCCATTTTTTCAAATACCATGATCAGAAATTGTTTTATGGAAATTCTAAGATTTATCTGTTTTGACAAAAAAAATGAGCAAATTCAACGTTTGAAAACGAATTTGCCTTGATATCAAATGTATAGGATGTATTCATTGAAAATAGTCAATTGTTACAAACCAGCTGTAAATATTACCATTGATGAACAGCTATTTCCAAGGAAAGCTGTATGTAGGTCTACCCAATATAAGCCAAACAAACCAGATAAATTTGGTTTACAATTCTGGTTGGCATCAGACGTCAAGAGCCAATATGTTGTGAATGGGTTTCCATACTTGGAAAAAGACGAAAGGAGACATCCATCAGTATCATTAGGTGAGTTTGTTGTTCTAAATCTCATTGAACCATTTACTGAAAGTGGAAGAAATGCTACCACCAATAATTTTTTCACGAGTGCATAATTAGCAACTACTTCCAGAGAAAAGAAAACCTTTAGTAAGAACTATCTGCAGAAATAAGAAAGAATTACCAAACCTGCAAAAATACAGAAGGATAACATGGCACACTTTTCAAAGCAACTTTACAAGTCAAATTACTGTACTCTTACAAAATTTATAAAAGCAAATCCAATATAAAGTACTTTTACTAAGCTCGAAGCATAAATCAGTGACAATTGAAAATAATGATAAATGTCTGCTTGCAGCCATTAAATTATATAATAGCGCCACATTTAGCATGGATATGTGGGATGAAATGGCCATAAGATATAATGTCAAATCTAAATCTCGTTGATGGCCTAAGCAGGTATTTTTCAATATTTTTGATTTAGTTGGAATAAATGCCTGGGTGGTGTACAACGAAACAATGGATGAAAATATTGTAAGAAAAAAATTTTTATTTCAATAAGGAGAACTTGCTAGTGAATATCGAGGACTTCAGGGAAAGGGATCAATTTGGCAGCAGCAATGGAAAGCTCAAGCGAAATTATTAATGTGCCTAAAAAGTGCCAAATGAGATACTGTCATGAAAATAAAGCCACTGAAGTCTGCTCTCTGTGCAAGAAATATGTTTTTGAAAGTGTTTAGCAGAGAAACCTTGCATCTGTAAAAAGTATGTGGTAAATGAATCAAGATACTCAAATACTCAATACTCAAAAAAAGTAAAACTACAGAATAAAAAGTAAAAATAATATCTTAGAATTATTGAATTTTGATAGAATGTAAATTATTTTTATTTTGATAATTAAAATGTAAATTATTATTTATTTTGTTTATAATTAATGTAAATTATTACTTAAAGGTAATTTTATTTCAAACACTAATTCTACTGTTACCCACATCCAAAAGGAAAATGAGTCATTCAACCCATTTCGGTAAAAACAGGTATTTGCAAAAGGTCGGTAAACTTAGTATTGTATAAAATCATACATATCTTATTGTATCAAATAAACAGAAGGAAGCGGTCTTTCTTTGAGAAAAGGCAGATTATTATTCAAGCGTCTGGTAATATTTTTTGCGAATGTTTCTTTGGAACAGTTTTCTTATTTGTTTGTGCAATTGCTTTTACTGATTCCACAATATAAAAATCTCACTGTTTTTCATTTCTAATAGATATGTTGAAATAAGAACAGTATTAAAGGAATATCTGGTATGAAACTAACTAGACTAGTAAGATTTTATTTAATTATCTTTTAAATAATAAAATACATATTTATGAAATACAAATTCTGATATGAATATGTATGTATAATTCTGACATGAATATGTAAAATAATGTTTGTAGCATAAATATATCAATAGTACCTAAACTTTTTTTTAATAGGCTTTCTTTTCAATGCTTTAATTATATTAGTCATGATTGAATTCAAAAGGTTATCAATATATTTTATCATTTTAATTTATATTCAGATAGTAGGCTGTAATCAAAAGCAATGGGACAGATTTTTCTATCGAGGAATTCAGTTATATCGAGAAAAAAAGCTAATCTATTTTTAAGAATGCTGAGTTCCAGTCATAAGTCAAACTGAAACTATACACAGAGTGAGGACACAATTAGATAATCAAATAGAAATAATTAATATAAATATCTCAGTGGAGTGACATACATACTTGTACTTTTTGCAATTTAACATAATATTTTTCAAAACCATTTTGAAGTTCTTCCCATCTTTTGGGTAAATCCCTCTGACAATCTATTGTCTAAGAACAAATATTGTAAAATATAACTTTACTATTTTGTGCATTAATATGTTCTAATCTAATAAAAATACATATTATCTAATTTACTGGATAATAAACACTAAAATAGCATATTGTTTTACTGCATAAGTCGAAAACATTAAGAATTAAAGAGTTAAATGTATAGGGCACCCATTGTGAAACCTTCAAACCTATAAGCACTTTCAAAAGTTAAATAATTTTTCTGAATGAATTTTACTTTAAAGTTTCTTTTTAGCTTTAAATGATTAAATTGGTTTATCAGAATGGCGGGCACAACTAAGTTATCTTCAAACTATAAGTAATGGATTTGTATTTTAACTGTTTCTCAAATATAAACATATATTTAAAAATAGTGAGAAGGTTAGAGCAACAATGCAATTTTTAATTTTAGTAATACAGTACAGAAGTATTGAAAAGCGGGATGGCAAATTATGTAAAGTCGAGTGCCTGGCATTTGTTTTATTCATATTTACAGAAGAGCACTCATTAATTTTAGAATTGAATGCTTCTATAAAAATTTAATATAAATGTTGCTTTGCAACATTTTATTCAAAATACATTGAGAACAGTTCAAAAACGTATTCAATTTTTAAAAAAGTATCTTTACTTAAAATAGGAAAAAATAGTATCTTCATATTTTTAATGAATCTCAAAATCAGCCTATGAAGAAGACCAGAAATAATATATATAGCTAGGGATTATTTTTAGAATTTTCTCCATGCAACTGAAAAGATTAGGTTTAAATATATGCAGCATCACCACTCCCTAGTTTCTTACATTCTGAATGGCTACAAAACACTGCAAGTGCTTACAAAAGTGCACAAGACATTTCCTTACTTCCAAGAATCTTGGCAGCTTATATTTCAGCCTTGTATTTTAATAATTTTTGTTAAGATACAAATCGTTCAGATTTTTGCCAACAAAACACATGAATGGGTTTACAAACGAGGAGTCCTAATACATGGAATCATTTAATATCAGTAACGCTGCATTCTTAAACAATACTTCATAAATTAAAAATTTTGCAATACATTGAATAAATATAAATAATGTTCCATAAAATGTGTTGAAAATATAAACTTGCAAACAATAGTCAAACCTTTGAGCATTTGAGCCCTGCCAACTGTGAGAAACCGGAACATTTCACCTCAGCAGGCATGATGCGGATCGGCCAAGAAGTTCAAGCACTTCAGAAATGGAAGACACTATATGAGGTTGAGACTTGTGCTCAGATTTCTCTCAATTTCTTGGCTGACTTGCATCATACCTGCTGACAAGTGTTCTATAGTTTTACACAGGTGGTGATGCAAATGCTCAAATGTTTGATGATTTGGACATGCCTATTGAGGAAGCATTCACAGTGCAAACTTCGAGCAGCTTTTCCATTTCCATTGGAAGTTCCATACGTTAGATACAAGTTAGTCATTTCGGAATTAGTGTAATAATCCCTCACATGCAAAATCTATATTGCAAATGACAAAAATTAAAAGAAGAAAAATTTGCAATTGCACCAAACAGTACACTCTGTTTAACAGTTGCGACATACATTTTTTGACAATTTTTTTGTTTTAATGCACCCTACCACCCTTTAAAGTTTGGCCAGGGTTGGTTGGTTGAGGTTTTGTGGAGTAAGGTCCAATTATAGATAAACTGTGACAAATGCAAGACTAAATAAAAACTCAATAAGAACAGATAATTAGGGAGTAAAATAGGAAAGCATGTACAAAAGAGAGGGTAAAACAGAAAGGAGAACAGATCACTAAGGTATCTCGGGATTATGATGCTTGAGTTTACTTGAAGAAAGTAAATCCCTGAGGGGGACAGTTGACCAGGGAATAATTTCAAATCACCCTGTATAATAGTCAAAAGATGTTTGATTCTTTAATGAAATAAACATTTAAAATACTTGCACTCATATTAGAACTTTTTATAAAATTTAAATGCAGTATAATTAAGAGAGCCCTTTACCTTCTTGTTAACAGTAACATCAAGTCTCACTAGTGCATCAAAATTTCGTTCAATTGAAACAAATGTATTTTCAACATCAGCAGCACATTTTTTCATATTGATTAAAAAATGTATGCAACATTCTAACTCTTGCAAATTACAAGGTTCCTCTTTGAATCTAAAACAATGAGCATAAAAGTTTGTATAAAGAAAAAACATCAACTGCTGAATAAGATACAATTTACAGGTAACCCCCGTATAACACGGCACTTCTGTAGCACGGATTCACTCTAACACGGTTCGAGAACTGGGAACATCCCCATATAGCATGGTGCTTTTATGGAATGATTGGAACAACGATGCGAAAAGGAAGGGCATTATGAAAGTTTAATTTAAATGGTGTAGCATGGGAATGTCCTAAGATCTACACGCATGAATATTATCTCAAGATAAATTAAATAAAAAGTAACTTAGCTTAGAAGAGACATGGCGTCTCTTGGGGATACCCGCTCATCATCAAAAAGAAAAAACGGCAAGAACGCTTAACGCGTTTCTTTCTCACAAAACTGCAAGGTCGTTGGACTGAGGCGAAAAAAAAGAGAGCGTGTTCTTCCTCTCCACACGCTTTTTATCAGTTTTTCAGGGAGTCACAAATCAGGGGAGATGGTCTTGTCAATCAAGGGAGCTGGACTTCCTGATTCGCTGTTTTTAAACTAGCTCATCTGTAATTTGTTAGACGGACACACATGACATGGCATGACGTAATTTTCTGGAAGATTCTTAGCATAGTTACTGAGCGTCACTGGAGCGAGGGAGAAAACGGAATTGAGAAATAAAGGACTTAAAAAATAAATGGCATCACTGATCTCGTGGCTGTCACTCAGAGGATGAGGATATCTTGCCAAAAAGAAAACACTCTCGGTTAATAGTGCTTAGTGATGACGAAGAAAACATTGTTTAATTCATATTAATATGTATTACTTAAGAAAATTTTAATAAAGATATTTATCTTAATTATGAAAATATCATAGCATGTTTTTAATTTTTGGAACCTAACCCCCCTTTTCGTACTAGTTCTTTGTTTCGTATAACACGGATTCGCATAACACTGCAATTTTTTGGAACATAACTCCTGTGTTATACGGGGGTTACCTGTACTCATAAATTGTTCAAAGCAGTATGTCCAATCGCAATATGTATAAGATTGAAAGAAAGTTAAGAAAATAATCGAAATGTTGCTTCCCAAAATAAAAGTTTTATTTCCCTTGAAAAGCAAAATCTAGAAAATTAAAAAAGGAACATGTATTTTAAGGAAACTGAAAAATATCAATTGAGCTGAGAAGGAAAAATGCAGCATTGAAGAATGAAAGTTTCCAATTTACCCTTCCCTATTTAAAAAACCTTCATGCCACTAGAATGAGCAAAAAGCAAGAAATAGATAGAGAAAAGCAACATATAAATCTGTTTTATATTTTAGAATTCTTTCCATGAGTTTTTATGTTGTTACATCAATAAAAAGTTTCATCAATTTATCAAATGTTTACTTGCAATGTTTTTGTATTTTAAAACAATTCTCAAACTTTTTCTTTGAGAGCATGTATAGAATTATTATAATTTTTTAAATTATCATTGATTTGATGTTATACTGTCCCATATTTTATTGAAAATAAACTGGGAAAAATGTTAATAAATTGTAAAAATTTTGTTACAGTAAATTAACTTGAAGAGAATAGTTTATATCTTAAAGTGACACGTAAAACAATCTCCATATTGATATAGCTTACATTTTCAAATTAATATTTAGAGAAACAGTTTATTTTATATTGAAACAAAAGTCAAGTTCTGTGTGCTATTTGCTTTAAACCATAAATATCATTATGCAGACTTACTGAACCCTTTCCTTTTAATCATGATTTTTGATAGGGCAGAGAGGAGATGTTCACCAATACGAGCAATAACTATGAGTAATTAATGCATACAAAAGTTCTGATGGAATGCAAGATTTGATAGATTAATACATAAAAACCAGAGTAATATTCAGATATCACCCAAGCACTTTTAGAGATTTTCTAAAATGAAATATGCTTTAGAGTATAAGATGCATGGTAAATGTTTAATTTTATTTAAAATTTTCTTATTTCAAATATGTTGTACTGTATTTAAAAGCAATAAATAATAGGAAAATGGATTGAAGTACATGTTTAAAAATTCTGAGAGCATTAAAATTTTAAGATAAATATGATCATTAAAATTCTGTTCAGTTATAAAAATATGATTTATTATACTTTTAAAATCTAATTGACTTTTTTAATCAATTGTTTGTTGAAAACTAACTTTGGAACTTATTTTATTGTATACCAGTAGTATGATATTATTATAGAAAAATGTATGAGCTTATGTCTTAAAAAACTACACATAATAATCTAAAGAATCGGATTAAGATTATTATCTTAAGAATCTAAAAGAAATGCATCTAGAGAATGAAACATTTGCATAGACAAATTATCTAAAGTGAACACAAATTGAATGTGGTTCCAATTTTATTTTAAAATGCTGTATCTAATAATGCATAAATTTACAAAAGCTTTCAGTACAAAAATTGATAGTAACTTTGCCTTTTGGCATTCTCAAGTGTACAAAATTTAATTGCTATAAGTCTTCTAAGCAACAGTTTAAACATTTTGTCTAAATACAAAAGTGCATATAAACAGCCAATTAAATAATCAGCATAACTATGCATGCAGTTAATAAGTAGGTTTTATAAATGACAAAGCTAAATCTATTTTTCTAACTCTAAAAGCTATTGTTTTAAACTTAAATAGGATGAAGCAGAAATAAAGTTTAATGCATGCAAGTGCACTAGTTTTGATATGATAAACTGCATAATCCTAAAGTAAATGTTAACAAATAATCTATAGCAAATAAATACAAAAACATATTTAGCTGTAAACTCATAGAATGCTTTGAAAGGCAAAAGAGTGAGCAGAACTATCTTACTTAGAGGCAGTGATTTCAAATAAATCATAAGCAGTTTGCAAATTGGAGCATGCAATTTTATGGAGAATTGATCCCAATTCAGATTTCCAAACTTCAGAACGTTCAGCTCCAGCATCCTTAAGTTGTTGACAATCTACGAGGCAAAATTCTAATGCTTTGTATCTTGAATTAGATAGCAATTTTTGGCCAAGCTCTAAAAAGCTGAAATACAATCATGTATGTTTATCTCTATGCTTACACTTATTCCAAAATTTTATATATTCTCACACTCTAGATCATAAATACCATAATGATATAAGAATGTTTCTACTTAAAATGATAGTCATTTGTATATTCTTAAATGCAGTTAATTCCAAACATTTTAAGAAAAGCATTAACAAATGCAACTTTTATCAATAAACTTCTTTAAGAGCTAGCTTTAGAGATGCAGAAAATGTAGTTAAGTATTTAATTGAAGTATTTTTTAAATACTCAACTTTTCAGAAATGTTTGCAATCTTTGATAGTTATATTATAATTTGTCCTTTGTAATTTCTTTCATTTTAAAATTATTGAGAAAAATATTATTTAAGTATATTTATAACTAAATATTAATCATGAATAATTGTTATTCAAATATGAAGAATAATTTTAAAAATTTTAATCATAAATATTCTGAACGATTAGTGAGGTAAAAATTTCAGAATGCTTTAAGATTAAGAATGTGTAAATCATATATAAGCAGTTTGCAAATAAGCTAAATAAAGATAATAGAAAATGCTTTCTAAAAGAAACATTACATAATAACTTTATATTATTCAGGGTGTTTTTCATGTAAGGGTACTATTTTATTTTTGAATAATTTTTAAATAAAACACTTTTACTACACTTTTTATACATATTGTTTTCTCAATTAATAGTTTATGGAATATAACATCGATCAAATAACCACCTCTTATGTGTCACCCTAAAAATATGCTCTCTCAACCATTCAATTTGTTCAATTTTTTCATGCTTCATTTCGACATCAGCGAACACTTTAAACAAATAGAACAGCTATTATTGAGGATCAGAAAATCCAAAGTTAATTCATGACCAATTTCTTCATCCTCATAGAGCAAATGTTTAGTATGCAATTTGGAGGTATGATTGGACCACTTTTTTCAAGGATGATAATGAAAATACAGTGACTATCAATTGTGAACGGTGCAGTGCGATATTGCAAAATTTCTGTTTGTCTAAATTAATCGACAAAAGCTTTACAACACATGTGGTTTCAACAAGATGAAGAAACTCATCATACAGCTCGTGTAACCATGCGAATTCTAAAGAACGCATTTCCTGGACGAATAATGTCAAAATGTGGTGATGTTGAATGGCCTCCTCATTACCCTGATTTGACTGATCCAGATTTTTTTCTGAAGGGCTACAAAAAGGAGCTGGTCTATGCTAACAAGCTGACAACAATTTAACAGATTAAGCAAAACTTTCGTTGGCAAGAAATTGGACAAATCACTTTGAAAATATGCTTAAATGCAATAGAAAATGTGGTTGAAAGAGCTAATATTTGTGCAGCGGCCAGAGATGGTCATTTGGCTGAAGTCATATTCCATAAACAATGTCATTGAGTAAACAATACATAAAAATATTTAATAAAAATGTTTTATTTTTAAGTCATTCCTAAACAAAATGTTTCCCTTACATAAAAACACCCTATCCAAGACACTATTGCTATAAATCTAAGGAATTAATGAATATTTACTGATTAATGTCTCCCTCAAAGTCAGCAGAGTTCCACCCACTCTTCTCATACTCTTTCAGGAGATCATCTTTCCTTGTTTCCCAAAGACAGGCAAAAGGATCCCATTCAGCTTTGTAATTGTTTTCAGCCTCATAAAGACGATACAACCCAAAATCTATCTCATTTTTCAATTCTTGTATCGATTTAGTTTCCTTGACCCTATCCATGAAATTCTGAAAAACATGAATTGAATTTGTTAAATTAATAAAACGTGTTTTATATTAATAAAGAAATAAGTGAAAATTATATTGTGTTGATTAAAATGTATAGGAACATTACATTTTGCTCATCAACATTCCCAGATGTTAATCCATCAATTATCATAAACTGTGAAAGAGCAGTCTCTATGTCATCTATGAGTTGTTCGATACTACAGCACAATTCTTTGAAATTAGGAATGTAATACAACTGTAAGCAGAAAAAGAAAGTAAATATTTTGTCTCCCAACACCTTATTTAAGTACTTTTAGAAAGCTTAACCACCTATAAAAACAATTAAAAACTGATCAATTTAATATCTTGTCTAAATCAAGGCTGTAGTTTAATGTTCAATGCCTTAGAAACCCAAGAAGTTGATAAATCCCTTAATTTCAAATAGTGCTCACCAGATTCCCTGCTGTGCCAAAAGTCCATGAGATAGGTGTTCCTTTATGTCCAATTATTTCAAACACTGGCACTTCTCATAGTACAGCTAAATACTTAGAACGCCTTTTTTTCATTATTCGTTAATAATAGCATCATTTATCTAGATTTCCAAAAATTCAACAACATTTTTCTTTTATCTCTTAGCTAATTTTGATGATTTCAGTACTTCCAAATTTCAGTAAAGATGCTCACTTTTTAGATGCAAAAACGAAATGTTTGTTACTGACAAAAGATCTCTAAGTAGTTACATTTAAAATGATATTTTTGATTAGATATATAGCATATTATTACATATTTTTGAAGTGTTTTTGTCACATGTGTGTATAAAAAATAATTTTTTGAATTATTTGGAATGCAATAGAACAAAACTTCAGAACATTAATTATAAACCTTTTATATCATAGACAAATTTTTTTGTCAGAGTTTATTTTTCAACAATTTCATAAAAAGTAAATGAAATTAAATATATTATAACAAAACGTCTCCTTTTTATGACATCACTGCAATATCACCAAGTGGATTTGTATAAAAAAATCTAAATAACTTTCTTTAAAATTATTTATAACTATAATAATAAACAAAATTAATACTTGAAAGCTTCAAACGAAATTTTCAATGTCTATAGATATATAAGAATGATATTTGAATTTAAAAAATAACTTATTCTAAAGAGATGCATAACAGAGCAAAGCTTACCTGGTGGTTTTTCAAAGTTAAACAGACTTTCAGTATCATCTGGATATTATTTTTTCTATGAATACCAAATAATAAGGCTACATCTTTTAATGTTGTTATATAACATTCAATCAATGCAGAGCAAACAGATTCAGTAAATTCTTTTGTAAGAGCCGAAGAAATATTTGCTGTCTAATGTAAAGAATCAAGACACAAAAAATTATTTAAGATACAATACAGATTCATCATATAAATAAATGCGAAAAATACTAATTCAATAAACAGAAAGAAATTATTACATGCAATTCTACATGCTGATTCAACATAAAATTAAAAGACAGTGAAATTGAATTAGTCAAATATGAAGACCTATATAACTTGTAAGCTAAATTTTATTTATAGTTTGAGAACCTCAGAGCACTCAATATACAGAAATAATTTTACAACTAAAAACCAAACAACCAAACCTAAAAACCAAAGATACCGTCATCATTGAAATTACTATTGTTTAAAATATTTGTTTCTGTAAAATGAGTAAAAAATTTATAGTAGAAATATAAATTTTTAAGTAAGATAAATCTTAATTCACATAATTTAATCCATATTGTTAAATCAATACAATTAAAATATGTTTTCACTTTTCATAATGCTTGCAACTTGTATCAATAAATTGTCATTCTAAATGAATGATAAATAAAATTTAGAAGCTATTGAGATACTTTTCTATAGACAAAGTTTTCTATGTTTCATTCATATCTTATTCCAATAAATTTTTAATTTTATTGAATTAATATGCGACCATTTTTCAAAGATTGTTTTTGTATTACTTGGGATATAATGCTAACTAAGTTTTAACTGACTTATATAACTGTCAAATTAGAATTAATACAAAAAAGCAGCAGACAATGTTAAGATGATGCTGAATTTCTTTCAATTATAAGGGAATAGTGTATCATCAAGCCAAGTAATCCACAAGGACTATTGCAGTGTTTGAAGTACATAGCTTGTCTCAATAAAGCTGGTACCGCATGGGAGTGGCGAGTAGCAACTCTGCCATGATTCTCTTGCCTAAGAATTGTAACTTAGGAGAAATTTTTTGTTAAACACTGCTCCTATAGGTCCAAAAGTTATCTTATTCATTAGATCTATCTTTTTGTGATTTTTTTTCTATTCACAAATCAAAAATTATTCGAAAGGGCAAAGATTTTATGCCATTGAGGCTATATAATCAATTCAACATGGCTACTTGACACTAAAACATGTATGTGAACATGATGTAGATTAATTGATGTTTCAGAAGTGAACGACTTTGAAGGTGATTAAGTTTCAAGTCTAAGTCTTTCATTAATTAAAAAAAATTCAATTAGGATTCTCTTTAATCTGACCTAATAAATTTATTTTTCATTATAGGAATGAGCTAAACATTTAACAGCAGCTAAGCATACATACTACTTCCAATTTCTTTAGCTTGAAGATATTGTATACTTGATTAACTTCATTAATTTGAGCTTTCAGCAAAATTGCTATTTCTTGAAGCACATCTTCCCTGTATACTACCTAAAGTAAAATAAGGTAAAATACATTTGCTATTTACAGTGCAAAACTTAAAGAATAAACTAGTCACATGTAAAAAATAAGGAATTTTTTAAAAATCAAAAGTAAAAAATCACCTGCCTGAAAACAACATAAGATGTGAAACCTATAATTGTACTACAACTACTAGGAAGGTGGTCCTGTATTTGCTACAAATTGGTATCAAAGTCACTTATCAGAAGTATAATTCTATACTTGGGCTGGGATCAAGAGTCACTAAGGAGATACGTCTAATAAAAATGTAGTTGAATTACTATTTTTAGTTAGTGATGCTAACTGTTATATGAATTTAAAAAGCGTAGAAAAGTCAGTTTTACTCTTTCCTGTGATTATAATATTGATTAATATAAATATATTTTTATATGAGTGAAAAACAATTTCTCTCTCTCTCTCTCTTTACTGAAGGAAGATTACAGAGTGATATAACACAATAGTAGGCACATTTAAGAAATCATGTGTCAAGAAGTGTAATTTGACTGACAGATTTTAACATGATATATTCTTAACACCAGATAGAGCACATGCTTTTTCAATAATTCTGACCTACCGATGTATTTTAATCAATATGTACACTAAATGAGTGACTTGATCATAATAAAATATTTTCATTTTTAAACTCAGAGGGAAATTTTAAAATAAAATCTAAAGATTCAATTTAAGTCAAATTAAATAAAGATGTTGAGGAAAGGTGCTCTTAAAATTTATTACAAATTCAAGTGAAACTAGATTTTGACAAACATCTAGCAGTTACAGTGAGTTGGCTAATATTGAGGATTATTTCTGGCAATACATACCTGCATTTGAATAAAATCTGAACACTCTTGTGGTGATTTAATATGTGAAAGAAACAAACTTTTCTCCCCAATTGCATCACATTGTTCTTTTATTTTCACTTTATTCATTTCATACTGAGAAAATACTTCCTTGCCCTGACAAGAAATAAAAGCATTTAACTTTAAAAATCAAGTAAAATATAAAAGAGATAAAGATTTCCTTTTACACAATAAAATAACTTACTTTACGGTTATTGTTATTAATTCATTATTATGCGGTAAAAAGAAATTTCATAAAATCTTTAAATATAATTTAAGTGTTTGCACTTTACTACATATTATTTGCATAATTTTCAAACAAAGAATTTAAGAAATACGAACTGTTTTTGTCTGATCTGCAAAAATTTTTAAAGTTGATTTTATAACTGTAGGTGGAACAGACCAATTGAAATCAACAAGGGCAAGCTTTATAGTGTCCTCCATTGTTGTGAGCAAATCAGAAAAAATTTCACTGCCTCCAGACAAAAGATTTTCCACAATTCTATATAAAAAATAATGAAACAAACATAACATCTAAAATAAAAACGTTGCATTTAAATAAAAAGAAGGCGGTTTCATCAAAATTAAGTTTAACTCACCTGTTATAGTTGTTTACATTCTCTAACATTTTCATAATTCGTTTTAAAAAGACATCACTTTTTTCATGCAAATGTACAACGTGCTGAGGAATTTCTACTCCTGTTTTGTCCCAATAATACAGTTCTTGAATTAGATTTAAAGTATTGCTGAAAATGATATTTATTACACAGCTTAAATTTATTTATTAGAAATGACTGGTACAAACACAATAGTAGATATTTAATAAAAGAATGGATTAACTAGCTAATTCGTGCTCATAGCTATAATTATTTTTGAAATTTATGGAAGAGACTGTCTATTATTTCTAACTTCATTCACATCAAATCTAGAAATAAGAAAACAGCTTCAGAGGGAAACATTTAAAACAAAATATTTAATGAGATTGCTATTATAGGGAGGAAATGGATATTCACCCATGTATAATTTTTCAGACAAGAAAAGCATGCAAGTTGTTTCATGACTTCTTCTGAAAAGGAACTTTAGCCCACAAGAAAAGAAAAGGAAATTATGAAATTATCTCAAAACAAAACTAAATTACTGATCAATGCAAATAGCTACAAAATTGAAACTTTATTAATACCCAACAAGCAAAACGACAGTCAATGCTGATAAAAGTCTATATATGATAGTGATACTTTAACAGCCAAAATATAAATAGACTAAAGAGCAATTGATAAGATACATTGCAGAAACTTAAAAGAACTGTGTGTGTCCAATATTGCAAGGTACTATAGGAAAAAGATAGATAAATATTATCAGTGCTCAGCTAGTGTAATCTTATTTTCAGCCCTAGCCTTTATTCCCATTTTAAAGTATAAGAACATTTTCTAATTGTGCAAACAAACATTATAGCACTTTTTATTACTTTAGCTTTTTCATTATGTGAAAAACCTTTGCACCATTTCATAATAGTATGAACAGGTTTATTTACAAAAATAACTAGGTGGAAATTGTTAAGTCTATAATTTCAAATGCTTTTGTGTTACCTTGTTTTGTTGCATCATGAGCAGTAAAAAATAACTTGGAAATCGTGGAATTGGTTAGACAAATAAAGCTAAATTTTATTACAGTGCTCAAACAAAAGAAGACTGAATGTTTTTGCTATTTATAAGAGATCATAACTTCATTAGTGTTAGAATTATCTAAGAATGTACAAAAAATCTATATTTAAAAAATAATATTAGTGATAATTATTGCAGAAAAATATATTAACATTGGAAAAATATTAGACTATAAGTCTATCTATAATTGATTGCCTACAATGAACCATCTTATAAAAACACAAACAAGAAAAGTTAACATAAACGACTTGAAGAATTTATGTTAAATAATAAAACTGTTCTGAACAAAAATCAGAACTAAAAGATTTTTGTTCAGATAGCTTTGTGTAAAATTGAATTGTGTTCTGTTTAAATGTAATGAATGATATCATTTATAATTAATTAATAAAATCATGAAAACTACACTTCACCTGCTAATATTTAACTCAAGAAATGATGTTTCCTCTTTCTTTTTGATGATTGGTTCTTTTAGCCAAGTAAATGGATCCTAAAAATGTATACCAAACTAAATAAAATTAAGTTGTTAGATCAAAAAGATATTTTCAGATTTTGTACACTTGCAAACACCAATATATTAATTAGTTGTTAATACATTAATTAAGTTTCATATAATTGCAAGGATATTAACAAAATTCATACACTTCTTAACAATTCTGTTATCTAATTAGTTTTGTACATAGTGGAAACTTGATTTTAAGAACCACAACTTAACAAATTTCTTAATGTAATGCTTTTTCTAGAAGACCAAAAAAATTAGTGTCAAAACCTTAATCTAATGTATTGTTGGATTTTCCTCATTGTCTTGACATAATTTCCAATTCTTAGAAAATTGAAGTCACAATTTGAGCACTATGGATGCAAGACCATGATTTTTTACCTTAAACTTTTGTACAAAATTGATTAGGATAGTGGGAGAAAATAAATGCATCAATTGAAAAGGAAAGTGAGAATGGAAAAATCTGTTTTAAAAATATAAGCACTATGAATTCCCCATTTCATGCTCACTTTCAGGTTTAATTTCAATTAAAAATCGGAGCAAACTGCATTAAGTCTTAAACACAAAGGCAGATTCTCAAAACTAAAGTAATTTTCCCTAAACAAAGAAATGAACCATTTTAAAGGAATTTAATGAGAAATGATGAGTCCCTTTTGAAATGCTAGTTTTAGATTCATCTTAAAGTAATTAATATTCTAAATGAAACTTTTCTGTTAATCTATAAAATTGTTTTTGGTGAGGATGGTATTTGTATTTGAAAGATTGTAATGCGAGGAAAATGTTTCTAAAAGATAAAAATAAAAATTATGTGTTTCCAAATTTGATTCACTCCAATTACTTACAGAATATAGACTATTAAATTTTTATTTCGAGGTGAATCAAAATAAAATTTGCAGCCCAATAAAAAAGGTTTCATTTCTAAATTCCCCAAACACTGTATGCTATCAACAGACATAATTGAATTAAATGAAGCAAGACAATTTTCATCTTTCAAGCATTCATTTGTATTAAAAAGCTATTCACATTTTGTTCTTGTTCTAACACATTGCTGAATAGTAACACATTTAGGTATTTTACAGTAAAACATTTTTTATTGATTTCTAATAGCAAAAAATACTGATATGTACAGTAACTAAACAAGATAGGTAGTTAAACTAATTGTGAGGTAGTCTGAAATTCAGGTATTTGATTAATAACTGTAGCAGTTGGAGTTTTAAGAATCTTAAATATAAGATGCTAAAAACTGCAAATAAATGAACACATTGTCATGTTAAAATTACTTCCTGAGTATTTAAAAAAAAGCATTTTTACTTATATGCTGGCTTCATAATTATTCATTTTACTGCTAATAAGCTTAGTAAAGGAACTGTTGGAATAACTTAGTTACTCATATTAATAAGATTTTAGACAAATTGTCAAAAATGAACATTACTTTAGGAATAGTTTTGATCCACTGAAGAAATAAAGTGTGAATAAATTCATTTTTTGAGTCCAAGACTTGCTGATAATACTGGTCAATGTTCATATTGTATTCTTTAGGCCACATATTACTAGCTTCTTGCAAAGTCTAAAACATTAAAAAATAATGAAATTAGTAAAGTAATTGAAAATGTATATATTACATATAAATGCTAATCCTGTTTGGATAACCATATGAAAATAATACATGATAATATGATTTGGATCTATGAATAAGGTCAAAAAGAAATAAATGCTTCACATGTCATCAATTACTATTTTTTGCTTTAAAAAATTATGTATCTTACCTATAACTCTTTTTTAATTTTATTTAAGGTAATTCAGAATAAATGTTACAATGATTGTCTTTAAACTCTTATCTGTATAGAAACCTATTTACAATTATAAAGTGGTTCAAATCATAGATAATAATTTCATATGTAATGTATATGTAAAAAACATGAAGTCATAAAATTTAAATAACTTAGGGGACATTTCTAAGGACACATATTCTTTATTAAATTAGATGGTGAAAAACATAATTTTAATTTAAAACATAAAAAATATTTTGCTAAAGGGCTAATATGAAAAGGTTAAGCTTTAAAATTTCTTTACAACTGCTTATAAAGTAAATTGTATATATCTGAGTCATACAAATTCTTCATAAGAAATTGGAACTTATGGGAGCTTTATTTAATATGCATAATATTCAGATTACATATTATTATTAGGTTTAAATATAATATTTAGGTTACATATTAAAAATTAATATTCACCAATCAATTTAAAAATTTTAAAATTAAAAAAAAATAATATTTAGTGAATTAGCTTTCATACACTTAAAGTAAACTGAAATAAATTTTGTGGAAATCAAGAAGTATTAAATGTAGTTAGCACATTGGAAACAAAAGAAAAACTATATTTTTAACAGTTGCTATTTTTATAAAAATAAATTTATAAAAGATTGTTTTAACTTAATAAACTAATTACTTGGATGTATAATGAAATATACGAATACAAATTTTTTAATTTTCATGATGGTTAGTTGTAGAACTTTTTTTTATCATTGATAATAAATAAATTTACTTTTTAAATAAAAAATATGACACTCTAAAATGAAATATTAAGTTTCAAACCTTTTTGAGTTGTTCCATTCTCTGAGGAAGAATCAAGGCACAAAAAGCTGTTCCTCCATACATAGGAAAGGCAACATCTTCAGAAGCTTTTAAATTAATTAGCCTCATTTTCACAAAGTTAGCTTCATTGAAAAATATTTCATACAAATATTTTATACACCGTTTCAGATCCCTTTGAATAACCTGAAATGGAAAATAAGGAATTGAAATGAAAAAAATAGCTGACAGAATTTGATGCATGAAAAGTTCTGTTATTTAATATGATTATAGAATAAACGTGAAATAAAAAAAGTTTATCTCATGATATGTCAATTATAAATCTTAAAATTTTATGTAAGAAACAGGCTAAAAAAATTTTTACAATTTCTTAGATAATTCTTGACCATCAGGGAAAAGGAATAGGTTTTTAAATAAATTTAAAAAATATCAATATTTGTGTATTAAACAATAGCAATACAAGCTACTGGCATAGTAATTGTAGGAACATCTCTGGTAAAATTATAAATGGATGTGTAAGTGAGTGAGTGATTCTATATTTCCGGTAAATATTTAAAATTTCCACATATTTTAGAAGTATGACCAATTATAAAACAGATAATTAATGCAATTTTCTGAAAATAGCTTTGACAGATTATAGGAAAATATTTTTTTAAATCTCAATATCTGTGATGTGATGTTTAATGAAAAGTGAATTCTTAAAATACATTTTTTTGAGTTTATGAAAATTTGCACAGAATATAAATTGCAGACTAAATTGCATTGATATACTGTAATTATCATAAGTAATAATAACATTAAAATCATGCAAAGAAACTCTTTTTTAGCTTTATTTTTTAATACTGAAAATAAGAAGCTCGCTTATATATGATAACGTGATTGACTGGTTACAGGTTAATGAAAATTTAGCACTTTTCAACTTTCCCATATTGCCATTAATGTTTGCTTTTGTTCCTTATTCTATGGTCCTGTTTTGTTATACATGAGAGGTCTACAAAATCAAAATTACCATCAAAGCAGCCTTGGAACAAATAGCCAATCTAGTGTCACAACAAGGCACACTAGAATGCGAGTAAAAGAATGTTCCTTTTGGTGCCATGATAAATTATAAGAGTTGGACAATTTTTTTCATTTTAAAGGTTGAGAATTAAAAACATATGCACATGGTTGAATATTTGAAGTTCTGCTCTTCCGATAAACTAGTAATTTTTCTTTGTAAAAATAAGAAAACTAACATATTTGTAATTAACCACCCATATCTGGTGTTACTGCTGTTTTCTTTTATTCTTTAGAATCAAACTATAATTTTTAGAAAAATAAAGAAATAACTCCAGTGTCATATTTTTAAAATTCAAATAGAATTAAATTTACTTTTAATGTGTGCGAAACGAGAAGCAAGAAATTAATTCAGTCAAGTCAACTAGAATGAGAATTATTACTGTTTATGCTAACTGAGAATTTATAACAGATTGTACTGAATGTTTAACTATCATACTTATAATTTAAAAAATTATGTCAATCACTATAACAAATGTAACATGCTATAAGAATTCAATGTTGTTGACAGACACAGAGAACAACCTTGTGCTTTGCAATAAACTTGTTCATACTAATACATATAGTAACACATACTTGTTTATTAAAGTATTTCTGAAACATCTTCAAAATCTGTATACCTTCTTCAATTGTACTTAAATTTTCAAAACCATTCAGCATCAATTTCGAAACAGCAACTTCTATTTCAAAGATTGCTTCTTTAAATCTAAGATAAATTTAAATCAATAATATTATTTAGAAACTAAATATCATTCCCAAGCAAATACTTCAATTGATTACATTAAATAACATTTCAAAAATAAATTTCAAATGTAATGATTTAAATTTATATAGTACATGTTCCAGCATCAAGAATGTGATGAAATGGAATGTAACAAGTAATCAATATTTTTGGCTATATTTGGTAATAAAAACTTTTAAAAAGTACGGTATATTACATTTACTAATCGATGGAAGGAATTACAAAATACATGTGAGAAAGATCAAAAGCAATTACACACATTTTCTAGAAAATCTAATTTATAGAATTCTATGCATGCAATTTGGTCTATTACAAATACATTGGTGTGCAAAACTTAAGAAACTGTAAGGCTTCTATCTCAGCTACTTTTAGTGAAGCTGCCTGGATGTGGAGAAATGAGACCAAAGGTACTTTGAAAGTTATCGAATCGATAAATAAAAACAAAACGAAAAGAACAGAAAAAAGTAAAAGAAGTCTCAACTGAAGTGGTGACACTGTGCTGGGTACCATGAGACAGAAGGGTAACTGAAAACTTAAAAAGAGAGATGAGGTGGTTCTTTGAAGGCTGTATGATCACCTCAAACACTGATGCAGGCTTTACACTGTGTTTGCATACAGAAAATGAGGTTATGGATGAGTTCGTGCAGTAGCAGAACCCATTCCTATGTTAGTCTCTAACATCATTATTCCAAAATTTGAATATGCACCAGTTTTCTACTGAATGTCCTCAGTTATACAATGTTTAATTTTGAGTTTGTAACCTTTAAAAATAATGGTGTTTCTTAAGTTTTGCATGCAAGTGTATAACCATCTCTGGAAAATATAAATTTATCTACTTTAGTTTAAAATGTGTTTCAGTAGAAAGTAACACTATTCTAATTATTCTAAACTAAATAAAATATATTAAGTATTCTCAAACAGAAATTATGCATTTAAAGTTAATAAATGCAGTTTTTATCTATATTTGGAACAGAAATTGCAGACTATTAAGAGATACCAAAAGTTCGAAATTGTAGGTCTAATGCATTAATTGAAAATAACTTAAGAGGATTTGTCATTGAATCTTGCATGTTACTCTTATATGCAATACAAATTTCTTTCTCAGAATCAACACTATATGTTTGATAAAAAAGACAATATGAAGGAATTTTTAACTATTTAGCAATTAATATTATCACAGGTGATTGTCATACATCAAATGAAAAATACTTTTTATAATATTCATTCCATGCAGGTTTCATGATTTGTAAAGCTATGTGCTTGTTTTTGCCAAGTTTTTGCAATAACTTCCAAAAATGTACTTCAATTGCTTTGAATTCTTCAGCAATATCATAGCATCTGTGGCCAGGAACGTATATTTCTATATTCTCATTACACTGAAAGTCATCTTTGAATTCACACACCTAGAAAATTACACAGTATGACATGATATAAATTCAAGATTATAATTAAATATTTTAAATTTTTTTGTGCATCTTTGAATGAAACATCAAAAAATTGTTTAATATATAATCTGGAAAGAAAAATATTGCTTTTTATCATCTACAGGATGTTTGAATATTTCAATAACTAAGAAAACTAAATTTACAAAAAACTTTTGAAAATCATAAAATTTTAATTGCAATATATAATTTTTAAATTAAAATATATTGTAAATTAAATTTTCTTAAAGCACCTATACTACTGAGAAAATATTTGACTACTTTATATGTACACATTAAGTGCTTAAAAGTGTATCTTTTACACCTGATTAGTTTTAATTCAGATACAAAAATTGATTTGTTTTGCTCCAGAAGCATTTTATACAAAGATTTTTATGAGCAAGGTTTGATCAAGGAAAGTAGCAAATTCTAGACCTGGAACCAATTCATGACCTTTTAAACTATATACCCTGAAACCATTGAAAATTTCAAAACTTGCTACTTATGGGTACACCAAGGAAAATTAATCTTCCTAACTTCTAAAAGATCATACACATAAAAGGATAAAGTAATATAAATTTTTACTAAATTTTATACTAGTTGTTTTCACTCATCAGGAAAATAGATAAATATTCTCTTTTCTTGATAACATATAAAACATAAAAAAGTATTTCCAGAGCAAGTTTTCATCTAGATTTTTCATTTAAGCCAAAAAAGTTTTTGATTTAATCTAGCAAAATGCTGCTAGATTAAGCTGTTGCTTCCTAATTTTTTGCTTACTTAAATCCTGAATACATTGAACATGAAATCAAAAAACGTTTTATATTTTCCTAATTTTAAATTTCGAATATTACGTAACAGACATTTGGATTGCATATTAAATACAATATAATCACTTATTATCATAAAAACGCTACTAATACTAAATATTGATACTAAAATATTTTTTAAAATGTTAAGCACCTGAATTAACTCTTCACATCGATGAATGAAGAGATTCACTATAGAAGACATGGATTTAACTGACCATACAGAGGAAGCAAACCTTTCATGAACTTTTTCTGACTGAAAAACAGAGAAAAGTCCCAAACAATCCTTCATAATAATAAAAACTTGTTATAACTTTTCTAAAATAAGTTATACAATATCTTACAATCATTCAACATAATTTAATGCTGCACCCTCTGATATGCAATGAAGCATTTTTTCAGAGAAATTAATTACAAATAAAGGAAAATATTTTAGCAAATAGTTTTAAATAAAATCATGTATAATCCCCATTTCCCAATTATTAATTTAAATAATTTTAATTATTAATTTAAATAAATATATATAAATTTTGCAATTACTTTTTATTGTAAATAGTAAAAACTTAATATATATTCATATAAACAGAGCATAGAAATCAATAAAAAACCTTAATCTTCCATTTACTCATTTTATCAAATGCTAGCAACAAAAACATACATTTATGATCAAAATATGTTGTCTTGTTTATAATCAAAATGTTAATAAAACAAGTGCCTAACACTTGATTTGAGTTTAAAGTATAAATTGAGTTTATCATTCATTAGTTTGCCTAACATATGCCACATGTATTAATAAATTCCAAACAGTACTTACAAAATCGAAAATTTCTAGCCATTTGTTACAACAGAATATAACATCAAGCAAAAGTTTCCTCTGTTCAGAATTTCTGTTACTAAAAATATCTTCAAGAGGAATAAACTTGGAAACATTATTAATGACAAAATTGTTAACCTAGGAGCAAAATATCAATCATTAAAAAACAAGTATTTGATTTTAAAATTAACCAATAATAAACAAAAAATCTTGGAAATTTTTTGATAATTTTAACAAAGCAATTCATGTATTACTGCAATTCATGTATTACTGTATTTCAAATTTATTTCCTTCATTACTTAAATTTAAATAATAAATAGGAAATTTTATTACAATAACGGTAGTTGGCTTTGGTCATTATGGTGGTCAGATTTATAGCAGAATATCAAACCAGTAAAATAAATTATAGTATGACATTGCATGTCCTTGAAAATTAATACTAGCGAAGAAACTTCAAAGATAACGAAATCACTAAAAAATAAATCTTTAAAAGAGTGAAAAAATAATGGGAACATTTGAAAAATAATGAGTCACAGATTAATGAAAACTAATAACTGGAAAAACAGTCTTGATTTTGAAATAGCATAAATAACAAAGTTGAGTTAACCTGATTCTGTTAAAAAAAATTCAAAACTTTAAAATAAAAGTAAAATACCTTGCATAATAAGTTGGAAATCTCATTTTGATTCCCAAAGTATGGTGAATTATTCCATATTATTCGCACTAGATCCAGAAGTTCAGTCAAATGCTTAGGTATATCAGATAGAGAAGCAGTTTCAACATTTTTGCAAGGCTCCATCAAAATGTGCAGAAATTTGACATTGTTTAGTGCAATATCATATTCATTCTAAAGAAAAAAAATTATTTATTCAAATTAGTTTGCCAATATAGAAGAAAAATAAATGGGTAACAATTTTGAGTAATAATCATCAAGAATTTGACTAAATATGCAAGAATGAGGACTAGAACTTTTTATCTAGAACTTTTTATCGTTTTAATATAACTATCTTAGCTTTGGCAATGTTTAAGGATTGTAAGAAATCAATTAACTGGATATTTAATTTCTTGCAATATAATTAACTTGAGGTCAATTTTTGGAAATTGCCTATTAAAAGAAAAATGTCTTTTATGAAAATTTCTTTCCATTTCGAAAAAATTTCAAACTTATACATTTCAGTTTACTGTCACACATTTGATATAGAAATTTAAAAAGCAAGACAAATAACACAGATAGTATATTTAAAAAGCAAGACAAAGAAAATTTTTATTTCTGCATTTTTTTAAAGCAAGTATTAGCTTTATCCCCACAAAAAAATAATGTTGCTGATCTACAATATATTAAAGAGAAATTTTAATTCAACATAGAAAACTATAATTCAAGGTTGTGTAGATTATGAAGTTTTAAGGTGTACAGGATGGTTCAAAGTAGATGTTATAAACTAGTTAGTGATTTAAAAAGGTAATAATTCATTTTCTTATGAATATAACGAAACAAATTATTACCTTTTTAATCTCTCATTTGTACTAGAAACATACTTCTATTTCGGAAAATGTTTTTCCAGACACTGGAATTAAACTGCAACTTAAAATTTGCTTATTTGAATGCAGTAAATTTTAAAGATGAAATTGAAATTTTAAAGCTTTTCTAATATTAATCATTGTATAGTAACATGTTTGAGAGATTATGTTCAATTACTTTTAAAATCTTGATATAGAACAGACATAACTTCTGATAGGGAAACGGCAAACATACTGCATAATTGAATGTAATAACTATGTGTATAATTTTATCTAATATACATAATGTATGCACAATGGAATGCAATGTAGTGGTGCAATGTTATTGAATTAGCAATAAAAATGCCGGATATGATTTTAACAGCTATTCTCTATAACCTATCATTACCCTAATCTAATCCCATACAATTGTTTCACAGGTTGGTTTATGCCACACAAAGGGATGTTTTGATTTCTTTCTTAATATTCATTATTTTTTATATTTTAGAGGGGCAAATATTTTTTTTTCAAGATTAATTTGATATCAACTTGCAGAATGTTGTGTAAATAGTCATTTTAAAAATAACTTTCCTTAGTGCATGTGGTTCCCCACTATCCCTATAGATATCTGATGGATAATTTTTTTTACTCTGCGTTTATAAGGGCATCTTAAAAGTCAGAAAACAAACATCATAAGCAGGGGGAAAGGAGACCAGATACAATGGTACTTCCTTTCTCTAATTATTATTATGTTACAAATAAAACTGATTATGTGTGACCTGATACGATCTGCTGTATTGGTTAAGTGAATTTACTTTGTAACGGAGTTGAAGTTAAAGGACCTGTTGAATATGTCGAACTAAACATCAACCTTCTATACACAACATATCATTACAGGATTAGAGAACAACCAATTAATGTGTAATTTCAATCAGACAGTCTTTCAATGAATAAATTTGTAAACTTATGAATATATTTTGCAATTCTCTGCATGAGGTATTGTGAAATGCAAGCATAAATATTGCATAACAAATTAACATAATGATAAAATTTGCTACAATGGAATATACTTTTTGTCATACTGTGCATGTAGATATGGAAAATATGAATTCAAGTGGAAGTATCGTATTCATATAATTTTAAAAAATTGAATTTTGTTGTAATGAGTAAATTTGCGAAATTAGTTTTATATTAAGATCACACAATGTCTTGATAACCTAAACATGTTAGACTGATAAATAAGAACTCTGACTGATAATAACCAAGTCCTTTTAAAATCATGTTGTTTGCTATCCTCGGTTTTCACAAGAAATATGCAGCAAGGTGGCTAGATTGGTAAATAACTGGAACATTACTTTTTGAAAATCTTCGCTGCTCCTATCTGGTAGGTTAATTCCACTAAGCATACCAGGTAGGCATTCTCCTTGTATGTGTTTGAAAATATGAAACTTATAATTGATACTCAAGTCAGACAAGGCTGGTGAAAGCTAGTACTTCAAAAAATAGAGAACATGGCAGTATATAATAAATAACCAATGCATCGAGTACAGTTATATCTAGTAATTGTTAATATTTTAATTTAACCATAAATTTTTATTTTCAAATGTTTATACAGAGAAAAAGTAATCCCTCAAATTATTGCACTTCTGGGGCAAGAAATATTGCAATATTCTGGGGAGAAGAATATACAGAGGGTCAAAGAAAACTTAAATAAAAAAGTACAAACTGCCCTTTATTTAAAATTATGTAAAACTTGAAGTTAATTACAAAATTGGTGGTAAACCTTTTTCAATAATAAAAATTTTTTTAAAACAGAAATTCCATAACAATTATGTTTTGACACTCAAATCATTTTAAACAATTCAGTTTTCTAACTGCTTGAAACAAGTGACCTTTGAACTCCTTATTCTAAAGAAATAGCTTGAGGTTTTCTCTTTATTCATAAACCGAAAATTCATCAGGGGACAACAAAGTGATATAGCCAAATGGAAGGATAAATCAAAGTATGATATAACGAGAGGTTACTTACTATAAATATGCACACATAATTTAAGCTCAAATGACTAAGTGAACAAAGCATTTGCCATTTCTTTCATAATTCTAAATTTGTTAACCACCAATTTTGTAAAAGTTTTTCCTTTACAAGAGGAACACTTGAATGAGTATTCTTTTATAGTCATTTGTTTAGTGTGTGTAATGGAAGAAAAATAATGTTGTTAAGTATAAGCATATGGAGCTTTAGAAACGGTACATTGGTAAAAAATGAAAATAAAAATGTAACCTGAAGTTGATCATTGACTTCATAAAATTTGGAAAACGAGACTAATTTTGCAGTTTTCAAAACTTCAATGCACTTTTTCACATCTTCTCTTTTTAGTTGAAGTAGAACCTTTTCTAGATCAGCAGATTTTAATTCCCAAAATTTTATTTCATCAAGTGGACCAAAATTTTCCATTATATCAGAATCTCTTTTCATCATAACACTCTTGAGTAGCCATAGCCATTTCATAACAGTTTCTATAACAGAAACAATGAACAGCATCAAAAATTATAAGTCATAAAACTTGCAAAATGAAAGCTAAGTTCTAACAATTCAGACACAAAACTCATGAACACAAGTAATCAACTAAAAGTAACAATGAAGAATTATTATCTAATATTGAAATTAATTTTGATTTTAATCTTTTATTGAATTGACAAAACAGTTTCTTTTAATTGAATATTTCATTCAAATGTAGTAACATATCAGATATATCCATTCAGTCTTGTAGAATGCATGTTATAAACAGAAATCTTATTGAAATAAATGTCATTAATGTATGTATCAAATCACTACAATTTCACATATGACATTTAACCTATTTAATTTAGCTAAAATATATTAAGCAATCTTTAACCAAGAGATAATTACAATAAATTCATTGAAACATGAGTCCTGTTGGGATTATGGAAATAATGTCAACTTTTACTAACATATTTATCAATAGATTCACACAATAATCTGTCATTCTAAATTAAAATTACAAGATTAAAATGTTCTTAAAATTACTTTTTTGTATTTGATTTTAAGAGGACACATTTTGCCCCATATAATTCAAAAATTAGGTTCTACCTTTATTTAATGTGCCGTAAATTAATTTTAAAATTCCAATGACTTCTGTTTTCATAAAACATTTACTACAATTGTCTAAATGTTTAATTATAACAACATAATTTGTCTTTCAACAATTTATATACAGTATGCCATTTTGCATATTATTTATACAAATTGTAAGAACTTACAATGTTAGTGACTGGTTGATAAAGCATAAAATCCTACCTTCAAGTTGGTTTAGAGTATCTTTCTGCTCAATAATAATGCTCACACTGTTATTTGCAATGTCTTCAGGGACGTAAAATATCAATTCTTGCTGTAGTTTATTCCTCATATCAAAGAGTTCTGAGAGAAATTTCGACATATGATGCACATAATTCAATTTGATACCTTTCCAGAAGTTGAGGTAGAAACACAATTGCATATAAACTTATAGTAGAATACTTTATTATACATTGTCATTTATATTTTAATGCAACAAATGAATTTAGTGAGGGTTTAAAACCACTAGTCTATTTTAACTTGACTTTTACTTGGTACTTTTGGAAATGGAAATTCGCGCTCACAAGATTTACCTTTCATGAGCTTAAAATTTTTTTAATGAGATTAATTGAGAACACACAGTGAGATGCTAACTATCACTTCTCGTCTTGTGTTCTAACTAAAACAGTGGAGTATTTTGCATTTTACATAGTCAAGAAAAATAAAATCTGTTTCACCTAAGGAAAAGTAGGATTCTTAATTATTATATCAAAGGCCAAATTAAAACAAAAATTTATATGCAAAGAAATTATTTAAAAAAAGGGTAAAACTTAACTTCAAACCTTGGAAGGATAGGCTATAAAATAGCTACAAACATAAATGAAATGGTGTTATAGAAATATATGGAATATAAAATAATGAATAAAAAATATATAATAGTGAATAAAATATATACCTGCCTACATTTACTATGTTTGTCTGCATAACGAGATATTGATAACTGCAGGTCAAAAATTTGTTACTTATGTGTAAAAAAAGGGACTTCTCAAATTTAAATCAGCAATATAAAATTCTTTGCTAAATACTTTTCTGACTTGTTTAATTAAACATTTAATTTGCTGTAATAAATAAATGTGCTGTTCCAGAGAATTCTTAGCAAGATAACTATCTGTTATGCCTCATGGTTTTATAAACACTTTATGTGTTTACACAATTGAGGAAAATTTCTGTATATCTAAAGTAAAAAATGAATTTGAGAATGTATAAACATTGGAAACAAGAGTATAACAAAATGAAAATGCTTATTTATTAATGAAAATTAACAAAGATATGATTATTTAACAATTTGTGATGAAAAAGTATGATCAGTTTATGTTGTTTTTCATCAGAAAAATATAAACTTGGAGGTTTAGCAGATTCATAAAAATACATCTAACAAGTTTATTTGAACAAATTTCAAGTTTGTTACTATTTATCCATGGGTATGCATATATGTTGTTTAGAGTAGATTTTTTTGTATAGTGTTTTCTTTAACACATACCATACAGTTAATTTTAAACTGACGAAAACATTTGTAATGTTCTTTTTAACAAAAGGATACATTTTGACCAATCTGTGCTTTTTGCAAACATAGGTGCAAATATCATACATAATGTCTGATAAAGACTTTCAAAAAAAGGTGCTTTAGCTGTTCCATAAAGCAATTTATGGTTATAATCATCAGAGACAAGTTCTTCAGGAAAGACTTTAATAAAGTAAAATAACTCTTTGATTGGAACTTTTGGTACATTGCATCCAACTACTAATGTATCTTGAAAGAAATAGCCAGTAAATATACATGAATCTGGATCAATGACAAACTGCCACAAAATTTGTTCATGATCTTCAGTCCAAAACTCTTCGATATTTTTCATCAAAGTAATGACATTTTTCAAATTTTCTACCTAAAAACAAACATATTTAATATTTTTTACAGAACAAATTCTGCACATTTTTTAACTTTCTGATTAAAGCATTATAGGATAATACTGTTCCTAATATGAAAGTTTTCTTTCAAATAGAAACTTTTTCATCTCACACAAAAGGTTTTAGAAAATTATTCATACAATGAAAAAATCACTTTGTTTTTATCCACACCAGGTGAATAAAATATTGATATTTGAGGTAGAGCAAAAAATGTCTAGAACAAAGATTGTATATGTGGTTGAAACAAATTCAATTATTGAACAAAATTGATGACTATAACTACCAGTGAAAAATATCCTCAAAGATGGAATGACATAATCGAGAGGAAACTGTTGAAAGTGTGTATTTTTGTGGTTCTTGGATGCTTTTCTTGAAATTAATCAGTTTGCATATTTAAATCAATTTTTATATAGTAACATTATATTTCAGTATTTATACTTGTGATAATTCAATGAAATGCATGCCTATTTTTAAAATATACATAAAAGTCAATAAAATTTTATACTCCTTCAACCTCCTTGGGCACTTTTCATTCCATGAGTTATTGCTGACAGTTTTTATTTAAATATATTAGTACTATTAATTGAGAGATTTTAAGGCTGACTCTTAAGTGGTTGTTGCATTCATAGCTGACATAAATTGATCAGATCATAAGTTTTCGTTTACATTATTTACTGTTGCTAATCACTAACATTGTAACTAAAGCAAAAATTTTGTTTTACAGATAGAAGTGTCCATTTAATCATGTCAATTATATTCGTATGCATACTGTAAAACAAAAGTGTAATTCATACTCAAAATAAATGAAACATGCAATACTAGGTTGAAAGTTTATTTATTATGCAGCTTGGTCATGGAAAAGTTAGTCAGTCCCTCTTTATAATTGTAAAAAGCATCATTTTTAACTCTGATAAAGCTGATAACTACAGTATTAGTTAGAGAAAACTCAACTTCTTTTATCATGTTCATTATCAAATTTACTATAATCAAATATAGTAAATTTTGCATAAAATATTATTTTCATAAGCATGGTAATAAAAGGCATTTTGTTATAGTTTGTTCTTTTATTGCTTGCCAATTATAACAATAAATAATGCATATGTAGTTCATAATATATCGTCACCTGAATGCAAGAACTAGATAAGTCTTCGGTTGTTAAGAGAAAGAGAAACACAGTTTTCATGCCAATGCTTGCTTCATATATACATATATTTTTCATTAGCCAATAGTTTTAATAGACAGCTTGTGGTCAAAAAAGTTAACTAGTTCTTACATTAAATTCTGCATCTCAGCTTTACTAATTGAGGTATAGCTAAAAATACTCACTTCTCAAGTTACCTAGTTCTTGCATTCAGGAGATATGTTCAAGAAACATCACAATTTTAAATAAAATGGTCATTTATGACATAATCTCCATTTCCAATGAATTTGCTATGAAAGTGTAGCTTCAAAAATATTTGTAGTAGTAATTTAAAAATATAACTATAATGTGCACTTTCTTTTACATAAAAGGAAATGTTACATCCACACTTTTAACAAAGCATTATAAAGATGAATCTAAGAATTTAATTACCACAATTGCAAAATCATCAGAAGATGAAAAATCAATTTCATCTATATCAGCCAAAGAATACTTCCGAATGAAACCTGTAAAATGGGTAATTTGTTAAATGAATAATTGTGTCACATTTTAACACAACATACAACAAGAGGTTTCTCAGCAACATGGCACCATCACAAATTGATAATTTTCTATTGCAAATTGGCGCTAATTTTCCCATTGCCAATTCTCAATAATTTTGGAATATGGTAACCTGTCGTAAGCTATCTAAATAGTCGTTTGATGATGACAAATTTGGACGCCAATTTGGCGATGGGCCGATACCACGTTCTTGAGTTTTACCCAATAAGATATTTTTAAAACGGGATGATTTTAAATAAATATTTGTGGAATAAATCATCAAAATAAATAACAATTTGAATAATTTGTGAATTTGGGTCTCATATTCTTATTGATTAAAGTTAATTCTGATTTTTATTTCTCATTTTAAAATTTAATTCAACTATATAATATACGATGATGGGAGAAACAAAGTTTTATTATTTTCCTTCATACCTCATTGGTATATAAAGCCTTAGCGAAGGGGGATTCCATGCGAAAGAAACAACTTTTAGTTATTCTTTCTCTTTCGTACATTAATATTCAATACAAATACAAATACTTTCTACTGAAACTTAAATTGAACACTTAAGGACAATGTTTATTATATTTCAATGAAACAATACTTTGTGTTAAATGGAAACAATTAAGAATCCTACAAGTAAGTTTATGCAGTTTATACAGATTTCCTAAACAAATATATTTAGAGGGGAAAGATTGGGTGGGAATAATAAAATGAAAAACTTAGGAATAACAAAAATAAAGAACACTAAACTCACTTAGATCAATATCGGGAATATTTAAATTTGATTCCATTATCAAATTTTTATTCATGATCATAAACGATCATTGTTTGGGGTTTTTACTTCTTTGGAAAAGTTTTCTGTAATTATTGTCGGAGAAACTAAGAATTTTTAAATCCCGCTTCCCAATTTCTATATATTGATTCTATGGTAACTATGGTAACTAGAAAAAGAGTTTAGTACTTTTCATCCTGCCTTCACTCTAACAAAATTGATGTCATTTTGCATTATGTAATTTTAATTTTTTCCGAATTTGAAGCTTCTCTTTGTGAATTATAACATTAATACTTCTGGTTACGAACTCGTTGCTTTATTTTTCAGTAAGAATAAAAGAAAATCGAAGACCAGCGATATTAATTGCTCATACATTTATATAAAAAAATCTGGCAACTAAATAAAGTTTAAGCATTAGCTTCTCGTTCTATTCTGCTTAGAAACTGAAAATCGTTTATTGTGTATGAATTTTTCTCAAAATTGAAAAACTTACGAATCAAGTATTCTGTAGTAAGTAGCTATTGTTTAAAATTGGAAAAAAATCATTGAAATAGTTTGTTCTTGATTCAAAATGTCATCTCGCCGTATTATGAAAGAAACGCAACGTCTTTTGTCTGACCCAGTGCCAGGTATCAGTGCTGTACCTGATGACAGTAATCCTAGATACTTTCATGTATTAGTAGCTGGACCTGAGGGCTCACCTTTCGAAGGTGGTATATTCAAATTAGAACTTTTTCTGCCAGAAGAATATCCGATGTCACCCCCTAAAGTACGCTTCATTACTAAGATTTATCATCCCAATATTGATAAGCTGGGTCGTATTTGTTTGGATATTTTGAAGGATAATTGGAGTCCTGCATTACAGATTAGAACTGTGCTTCTATCAGTCCAAGCATTATTGAGTGCTCCTAATCCAGATGATCCTCTTGCCAATGATGTAGCTGAACAATGGAAGTTCAATGAACAAGATGCGATTGAAATAGCTCGAGAATGGACAATGATCTATGCTAAAAAATAATATATGTTTATGGTTGTTAAATATATGTATATTATATATATTGTTCCTTGTTACTGCTTTTTTATATTGCAGTTCCGTTTTTCACAATCTTACGTTATCTCAATTTACATTTGACACTTCTTTAACGTTTACTTTTGACACCTGAATGACCCGTGAAAACTAATTGTTTCTTGTAAATGTATATTTTATTAGTCTTTAAATACCTGCGGCTTGTTTTGAATATTCTTTTTCATTGTTCATAAACAATTAGTAATGTGTCTTATAAATATATTCTACTGGAAATAATTCAGTACCTTATATGTATTTAATTTGTATACTCGTTAGCTGTGAATGCAGCAAAGATATTTCAGTCTTCTAAGTTAAGTTAAATTGTGTAATTTTTTCATATTTTTACTGGATTTAATTTCTCATTTATTCTAAAACCATTTGATAGTATGGTTTTTAATTCTCAAAATGTATGACACATTGGGTTGGAATTTTTGTGTGTGTATAACATTCTTCAGCTAAAGCAGTTGCTTAATATTTAGTGATTGAGCCTGCAATCGAGTAAAATTGCTTGTATACAGATGATTTTGTTTTTGAAAAAGCATGTATTGACAGGAATTATAAAAAAATTTCCTTTCTTTAAGAGCCAAGAAATCTGGATTCCCTAGCAATAGTATTGTACTGGAATTTATCAATAGTGTATTATATAGAAAATTTCAATTGCTAGATGTTCTATATCCTAGTCCATGATTCTTTAAAGATTATAGTGTTTGATTCGTGATTTATCTATATTTAAGATGCCTTCCAATTTTAAGTTTTTCCCACTAATGTGTTTTTAACCTTGCGGAAATGCTTTCATGTTCATTTAAAGTATGCGATGTGGAGTCATGTAAAAATCTATTCAAGTAATGTAACTTTCCTTTTTCTTGGATCACTCAGTTTTTGAACTATTAAAATTCATTACATGTTTTAAAGTATTCGTGTATGTATAACATTTCATAATTTGCTTTTGTTAAACTAAATGCATCTTCTAAACAGGGAAGTTTGGAGAGTGGGATGCCAGCTCAGATGTTCTCGTCATCTGACCATGGTTCAAATTTACGTTACAAGGCTTTGTCTTTGGATCTTTCCCTTTGGGTTTGATCCTGGATCAATGCCAATAGCCTGTCATGTTGCTCCAGTGTGAGGTTAATTACCATTACCTTTTAAACAGAAATTTTCAGAACTGATTGTGAATTGTAGTTAGCAGGTTTTTGTTTTGATGCTTTTGTATCAATTTTGGGGGAGTCAAATGTTATTCTAATGGTTAATGGAAATATGTTTCCTAAAACAAGCTGATTTAGGTGCCTTTGTTATGTTTTTTGTGATTCATACACAAAATGTTTAGTGTGGTATAGGATAGGGTATGCCAATTTAAATCAAGTTATTTTTATTTAAAAAATAATTGATTTAAATCAAAATTTTGAATTTCATTTTTTTCTGTTATGTTTAATAATGAAAACGATGCATGTTATTTTATTCCTTTTAGAACTTTGACAGTACTGAGTTCACCCCAAAATTATTGAAAATCATCCTCCCTTTGAAGACACTAAATAACAGTATTTGCTGATTGGTATCGTAATTACCAGACAAATATTTTCATCTTGGGCCATTGACCAATAGGTGTCACTCACAAGCCTGCTCATCAGTGCTGGTTTTGTTTTAAACATTCCGTGTGACTAAATTACACATAACCAATTTTAAACCATTCACCATGTGTTGAGTGAAGATGCTCGAAATATATTCATTCAAATTATTGAAATTGTGGTAACTTGCTTTCTAAGATGTTCTAGTTATTTAGTATTGTAATCTGTTCATGAAACAAAGACACTTAAATGAAAATATTCCAATTTTGCACTTAAATCTTTATAATTGGCAATTAATTGTTTTGTGTAATATATTGGTTAATTTTTATTTCAATTTATTGGGAAATTTTATGCATTGATCCCTTAGAATTCTTTACCCTGCTAGAATAACTTCAATATTTATGGAATGTAAGTTATTTCACTCTGATAATTGAGTATGTTGAGAAAAGAATATTGGAATCGATAGATTCTTTATTGCAAGCTCAAAATTCCACTGAATTAGCATTTTCTGGGGATCCTATTACACTTTTTCTATGCTGTTCATAGAGAAAAGCTTCATTTTTTGTTTCATATATAAATCCTTTTTGTGTGCTTCGAATATACCTATGAAATACTTGTCTATGCTCAAAGAATTTGAAAAAAACATTTGATTTCAAATTTATATTTTCATGTCTCATTTTTTACTGTTAACACAAAAAATACCAACTTTTCACCGATAAGTTATTTTCACCAGTTAAAAATTAATGAGAAGTAGGAATTTTTGAAGATGCAAGTTCCTTTTCTATTTTATTTTCTATTGGTGACATGATTTTTCTCAAAAGCAGGTCTTGAACCAATTAATTACTTTACATCAAAATAATTTTAGTAATTCAAAACATTTCATTCATATATAATAAATATGTATATATACTATGGTGTCCATGGGATCCAGCAACCTTATTTATCTGGGCCAAAAAATTCATGTCACTGGTTATGGGTTAAACTCTAATCTAAACCGATTGAGAACCAGATGGAAAAACATTGCTCATCTTGGCATATGGGGCACTATCTATTTACTCATGTGATTTACTTTGCTAATTCCTATGTCGCATTTTAATTTTTCGAAAGTTTACCAGACTATATTTCTCTTAATACATTAATGCTTTACATAAAAATATTAATGTTTAAATAAATCAAAACTATCTAGAAACTACACTGTAATTTGCATGTCTCATGTCCAACAAATTTAAACTTGTACAGGCAAGGAATTAATTAAAATCATAAAAATCCGATTTAAATAAAAAAAATCTGACTTAAATCAAATCCGATTTTTTTTTTTTTACTTTTTCATACTCTGGTATGAAGATGTTTGTTCTTTTTTGTTGTTTCAGGCACTGCTTTTTATGAAGGCAATGTGAAAAAATGTAACTTTTTAGTTAATTTTAATAAGTTAGAGCATTTTTTGTTGGACACAGGTTATCAAAATCCTAACCCTGGAAGTAACATTATTTTCTGTTAAATCACTGAATGACACATCAAGCACTAGAAGTTATTGAAATTAAGGTGAAAAAGCCTTGAGCCATACTCTTAAAGTACAGTTGTAACATTTTGTAAAGTTTTTAGAGTGTATTTGCAAATGCTTCTTTCAAGCTGATAATTCAATGCATAAATAACAGCATAAAATTCAATCAGTTAGGAGAGAAAATTATTTTGCTTAGGTATTTATAATTTTAGTCACTGCGGCAATTTTATAAATTCATGTGAAGACACCTCCATCTGATGATGGCAGCTTATCGAACTGGACTTCCATCCAGTGTGATTACTACAGGTTCTGGAAAAAGTCTGGTCCTGTTTTTTTGAGTTCAAGGATTAATATTTTGAATTGCAATATGTGTACAGAATCCTGTGTCCTGTATATTAAATTGCTCTTGACAGAAACCTAAAATATCAAGATTCTTGATGAGGTAGGTACATACAAGGTATAAGTAATATAAATATAATACATATTGATAACCCAGAAGTACTAAACTGAAGTTTATTTCAAAAATTGTACATTGTATATAAAAAAAAGTCGCCTAACTGTTACAATGATCTCAGTGTTTGTCATCAGAAAGTCGTGGGTTCAAATCCTTGTTTGCAAGAGCTTGATTGTCCTTATTAGGAGTAGCTGCAGCTCACCAATTGGATGCTCTTTCACAAATAGCCATCAATTATGTCTGCTCATTCTGAATATAGTGTGAAAAAATAAAGAATGTTTATACATCATGTTCTGTGGTGGATATTAACTTCTATAGGTTGAAATTTCAAAGTTTCCCTCACAATTATATGAAACTAGCTGAATTTACCCGGCGTTGCTCGGGTTTAATTGGTTAAACGTCGATTGCAAGTGATCCAAAAAATCACTTGTCAGAAAATGCAAATATAGAGCAAAATAGGCTAGCGCAAAATAATTTTTAAAACTGACATTTTTATAGCTTCTACAATTTACGTTAGATCCATTTCACATACTATAGGTAAGATAAATTTACAAAAACTGATACTGAGATGACTACAAAAGTCGATTTTGAGTTTTGGAGTGATTGTGAATGCCCTTTAAGTTCATTTTCTTAAAAAAAAATTACCTCGTATTATTGCAGTCAGTTTTTTTCTTATCAATATTTTTTTATTTCTAGCACCTTGCACCAGGTCATTCCACGCAAAATGAGCGAATCGACTGTGGATGACATCACCGATTTTAATGAAAATCAGTTTTTTAATAAGTCACAGTAATGGCCAACTGCAAAATATTAGATTTCAGAAATATATATATTGTTAATTGACTTTTAAAGTTCGAGGTCATAAATTTAGATTTTCTAGCACTAAAAGTGGCATGTTTGCGACCCTATATTTTAATAAGTTATTGACACAAATTTAAAATTTTTATATTGTTGCATTCTTTAGAAAAGGGTCTCTTAGGAATATAATTTAATAGCCGTCATTGCTGAATCTGAGGGATCGAGGAAAATAGGAATTTTGCCAATTTGCTACAAATTTCAAATTGCTCTGGTATCTCTAGAAATGGGACGACAATATTAAAAATTTTTCTTAATGAAGCCTTTCTTAACAAATAGCGTGGCATAATTTGGTGATTGTATTTCTGCTCCTTTATAAAGAAAACATTAAAAGTAAAATTTTTTAAAATGCATATTTCACTGTGAGGGGCAGCTCCAAAAACATCAAAACTTTTCAACATAAAAGAGCAAGATGTCTATCATGTTTTGAAATTTCCATAATTGTAATTGGATTATTTTTGTCTCGGGAAAATGTTTAATTATACGTAAATTTTACTTTTTTATCGCAGCTGATGAGAGGGCCGCGGTGGCCCGGTTGGAAGAGTAACGAACTAGCAACCGAAGGGTTGCGAGTTCGAATCCAGCCAAACACCGTCGTGTACAAAGGGGGCTGGTGCACGTTAAATCTGTCGTGGCCTCAAATGTCCTCACGTTGGCGTGGTGTGGAAGTTTGGAGAGTGGGGTGCCAGCTCAGGTGTTGCCTCGTCATCTGACCATGGTTCAAAATTACGTGGTGTTGTCCTCGGATCTTTCCCTTTGGGATTGATCCCGGACCGTCACCAATAGCCCATTGTGTTGCTCCAGTGTGACGTTAATTGAAATACCCCCCCCCCCCCGCAGCTGATGAGTTAACCTCCGATAATATAAAAAGTGCGATGTAAGAATGAAATATAACTTATGGTGCACGGGCAAAATTTCACATGAAATTTCTTTTTAGTCTTGCTTAATCCAAGGAGTGTTTGCATCAGTGAAATAATTAGATGGAAAGTTAATTTAAGAGAAGTCTTCTATTTACTTTTTCCTTTGGAAACAAGTATTAAGTACTACTACTTGTGAATATCAAGCATTGTATTAATCAGGTAAACACTAATTTCGAGAGTAAAAAAAAGGATTTTAACATCGTTGTTATACTCGATTCTCCCAAATGTACATAACTCACGAATCCTTGTTCCATATTTATCACAATCATTAGTGAAATAAGTAGATTTCAAGAATTCGGCAGCACTAGGAAAATTTCAATTTAAGCTACTACGAAATTGAACAAGAGACCTTCATCAGATCGAAAATGAATTTGAAGACAATCAAGTAAAGAGGTTTTAAATATTTAAGCTTTTTTAATTATGATTTGATGTCCTGCTTTTAAAATTTCCTTCCGTTGCCAGTTAGTGCGATACTGATGGAATATAGTAACCCGTCTTAGAACATCCACATAGTCTTGGCGACGAAACTTTTAGTCGCCAATTGATTGGTTGGGCAAGAACGTGTTTTTGCGTTTTACTAATTTGTTATTGTTCCTTTGGGACTCAAAACACAATACTGAATTTTTTTTAACAAATAATAGACATTAAACTATATTCTTCCAAAATACAGTTTTCGTCAAAGCTGTCCTTCATTTCATTTTGTGTGCCTATTTTAGTGGAAAACCATCATTTATAATTTTCCTTTGCTGTTTGGAAGATGAAGGAAATAAAAGCCGACTTCCAAACTTCAGCAGTAGTTTTATCATACCTAGCACTGTATCGCATGAATTTTAACAATGTATTTAATTTCCTTTAGCCCATAGAAACCTTTTTAATTCTATCAAAATCGACTATTTTCCATTTTTCGCTACTAATTTTTAGCTTAAATATGATGTTTAAAATTGTTTCCAAACACTAACATAAAAATCGAAGCATCAAGAAGGAGTTATCCGAATGGGACGAAATTGCGTATGCACATACCTTGCGATAGAATATGCAAATTATTAACTTTTGGCAACCAATGACTGAATAGGTGGAGCTCCAGCGCATTGCAACGGAGCATCCGAATCGTGTATAAAACAGGACATTCCAATGCTAGGGCATAACTTCCATGAGAATGTGGTTCCGCCGACTTACGTGGACTGTACCAATGCCTCGCAGACGGGTTCGCGAACAGCATGAGCAGATGTCACCATTTGAGAGAGGACGTGCAATTGGATTAAAGGAAGCAGGATGGTCAAATCGCAGGATCGCTCGATATTTGGGTCGGAGCGATTCTACCATTCGACGATGTTGGCAGGAATGAGTTAACCATGGCCGTACAGAGCATCAAGAAAACAGCGGTCGACCAAGAGCGACATTAGGACTCGAGGACAGTGATCGTCCGATCGGCGATCAGAGCACCTGATACGTCCTTATCAACGATCCGACGTGTAACCGGGACAGCAGTGAGTGCAATGACCATTGATAGGCGAATCAGCGAACGGGGCTGAGGTCACGTAGGCCATTGCGCCGACGGCTCCTCACCGTTGCACACCGCCAGGCGCGTTTGCAGTGGTGCCGGGTGCATTCGACCTGGAATCTCGGACTGGAGCAGAATTGTTTTCAGCGATGAGTCCCGCTTCGAATTGAGCCCCGATGACAAGCGACGTGTCTGGAGACGTCCAGGACAGCGGTGGGATACTCACCTGACTGTCGTCCGCCACACAGCCGGACAACCAGGTGTTATGGTATGGGATGCCATTTCATTTGATAGCCGGACCCCTTTGGTTGTCATCCGTGACACCCTTACCACACGGCGGTACGTCGACGAGATTCTATGCCACGTTGTGTTGCCCTTCCTTTCACGGACCCCTGAACTTGCATTCCAACAGGATAATGCCCGGCCGCACACGGCACGCCTTTCTACAGATTGTCTTCTGCTTCTTCAACACTTCCACGGCCGGCGCGATCGCTAGATCTCTCCCAATAGAGCATGTTTGGGCTCTGATGAGCAGGCGTTTACGACCGTTCCTGGATCGCGCCGATCTAACTCGCCAATTGGAACGTGCATGGCAAGCAATCCCGCAGGAAGACATCCGCCAACTCTACGAGTCAATGCCCAGCCGGATAACAGCTTGCATCAGGGCCAGAGGTGGGCCAACGCATTATTGATTTCTTTTGCTCTTGTAGCTGTATTTCCTGAATAAAACATCCTATGATACTGTTATCGTTTCGTTTTCAATACATGTACATCACATCTACCGATTTTCAACCCATTCGGATAACTCCTTCATGGTGCGTCGATTTTTATGTTTTTATTAGAGTGTAGATAAAAAGAAAATTCTTCATAGATTACAGAAATATGAAATATTGTTGTCTACGTTAAGTAGTTTTTGAGAAAGAGATCTTCAAACATGCAACATCAAGCGATTTCACAACTGCTCTTCAAAGTTGCAAACTTAACCCGAGTAGTATACCGGCCCGTATATGCGGCGGAAGTGACGTCATACCACGTGACCAGAAGTGGGCGGGGTCAAGTGACATCACAGCGTGACGTATCGACATACTGTTGAGTTGTTTCAAGATGGCGTCGTTTTGCCATGGTAATGAATCACTGGTAGTGCCATCTGGTGGAGAAATTCGAAACCCTATTATTTTTAATTAAAAAGTAATTTCTTGGATTCGAACGCGGGACCATGGGATCCGAAGTCAAGTGCACTACCACTAAACCATTGGTGAGTTAGCTATGGGTGGTGAATTAATGTAGTGTTGGATTTCTCTCTCTTTTGGACTTGTATTTTTTCTTATTATTAGGAATGGGCTATTTTTAGAAAATGGTTTGAATAATTGCATGGGGGTTTTAATAAATGCTTTTACAAAATGACTTGTAGCGCCATCTAGTGATTTTAAAAGTAATTAATCTAAGGAACTAATTGATTTCTTAATGTTTTTACTTTATTCATAACCAGTGACATCAGTGTGTTTACGTTTGGGACTTGGATTTTTTCCTTCTTTTAAATAAATCATGGATTCTAGTGACATTAGACCTGCAAAGAAAATGCGTGCAGACAAAGAACTGTGTTTGCAGAAATATTGTAAAGATTCTTTATGTTATGAGTATGGTAAATTGTGTTTACAGATCGTGAAGACTGGGCATATTTCCATCGATTGGAAAACGAATTAACGTATTTAAAGAAAGGAAACTACTATTGAAATTTACAGTAAAAATGTACTGTGCCTCGGCAACTTGTAGCATATGGAGACGTAGGAATAAGCTATGTCTTTAGCGGATCTTGTATTGCAGCCAAGCCTTGGTCTACTTTACTATTGGAAATTAAGGCAGAAGTGGAACAAATAATTGGTACAAGATTTAATTTTGTGTTGGTGAACCGTTATAAAGATTGTAAGGACTGTATAGGTGTCCATAAAGACAACGAGAAGGACTTGGATCTTAATGCACCCATAGCGTCTGTTTCATTTGGACAGAAAAGGCAATTTGTGTTTTCTAGAAAGAACTACAATTCTTTAAAAATTGTTCTGAAAATGGAAGTTTGCTTGTGGAGTATCCAACAAACCAATTTTGGTTTCACAACTTGCCCCGTGGGAATGCATTATGCCCTAGAATAAACTTAACGTTTCGTAAAATTCTTATGTAAAGCAGCGACAAACCACTTATGTCCCCCGAACTAGAACTCAGTGTCGTACACTAGACGATATTTGGACAACGTTGCAATTGATCTTTGCCTTTCTGAATAGTATTTTTATAAATGCTTACATCTTGTTTTAAATAAACTCTTTTAGCGTGTCTTACCACAAATACTGTATTTTGGATTACTTGTCTTTTATTACATAGTTTTATAAATTGTCTTAAAATGCAAAATCTGAAATGAAATTTTTCTTTGTTATAAAGATTTATGGGTTTTTTTAAGTTAGATGTTTTTACTCAAAAATTAATTATACATTAGATGCAATAGCACATATTTTTATTGCAGAAATTTTGTTTTAAGTATTGTACATACTTAAGTAAGAGTAAACTTTTTGAAACTTTACAAGACCCGTACTATGAACGTGCACATTTTGAATAAGTTATAATTGAAATCGTTTGTTATAAAATCTAAACCAAATGTTATTTTTTAATTAATCTTTCCTTGCATATATTTTTACTTTAAATAAATCTTCCTAAATTTTAGTGATTTAATTTTTATTATACAGATTTGCAAATTGTTTTTAATGAAAATTTCTTTAATATAAGGATTTTATATTTTAAAAGTTAATGTCTTTACTCAAAATTCAAATATATATTAAATACTATTACACATATTTTTTAATGTTGAAGATTTTTGAAAACATTTTACAATTGAGAGAGAGAGAGAAACATATACATTAAATATTATTACAAACATTTAAATGCAGATCCGTAAGGGAATATTGGAGATCTTTTTAATGCTTACACCTTTATATTTTAAATAAACTTTTGCTTGTCTTACCACATACACTGTATTTTGGGTTATTTGTTTTATTATTACATGGTTTTATAAATTTTCTTTTAAAATACAAGATCTGAAATGGAATTTTCTTTCATTTTAAGATTTATGTTTTACTCAAAAATTAATTATACATTAGATGCTATAGCACATATTTTTTTAATGTTATACACTTAAGTGAGCGTAAATGTTTTGAAACTTTATAAGACCCATATTATGAACATGTTTCCTTACACATTTGAAAGCAATGAAGGTATTATAATAAAACCATTTGTCCTATAAAATCTAAATTAGATATTATTTTTAATTAATCTTTCCTTGCATATTATTGTTTACTTTAAATAAATCTTCATAAATTTTGGGGATTTAATTTATATTCTAAAGATTTACAAACACTTTTTTAATGAAATTTTCTTTGATATAAGGATTTATATTTTAAAAGTTAGATATTTTACACAAAAATTAATTATATATCAAATACTATTACACGTATTATAACATTGAAGATTGTCGGGATAGGTAGCGTGGAGATCCGAGCTGATCGTCTGAACTTACACCTTGGACCGATCGCTAGGGTGTTACGAAGTGATACGGAGATTAGGACTAACACAATTTATTTCTCTACCTAAAAACTATGTACAGCAACCGTTATCTCAAATTCATGGAACAGCCTACACGCTGCCACTTGCATTAATTCTGTAAAAAACTGCGCTCGCTCCACCTGCGCGTGGAAGCCTTCAGTTACTAGTTCAAAACTGCGCTCGCTCCACCTGCGCGTGGAAGCCTTCAGTTAGTAGTTCAATTCTAACTCACTCTCGCTGAGTCAGGAAAATAGTTTCTACCAGTCACCGGATTTCAGCGGACATCTGCACGTGTGGTTAAGTCGATCATCAGCCGTTTGCACATCCTCACACGCCGCCGCCAAGAGGAAAACAGATTTTTTTCCAAAAAAATCTGTTTTACTAATAATATAGTCCGAACATTTGTGGCAACCGGTCAGATCAGGAGTGGTTACCCTCTCAACCCAAGAGAAATCAAGGGATCCAAAAAACAAATTATGCATAAGAACATTTATACTTTGCAACCACTTTTCAAGCTAATATTAGATCTTAACATCCAAATGCTATATCTATTTACACCACAAACAATCAAATATTGATACTCCCGAACTCCAATACCTTTTCATTCTAAATTGATCCAATCTACAAAACCTAACCTAAAGTATTGCAAAAATAACATTCGACTAACACCATACATATAAAATTAACCATTATTTACACTATATTTAATATACATCTTAACTCTCCATATTTAGTTATAAAAAAATAACAATCTCATCCAAATATGCTACCAAGCCTTTATTGATCGACCTCTCTTTCCAAGCTGGAGAAAGCATCAGCTCCCTGATGATAAATCCCAGGGCGATGGGTCAACTTGTAATTCCACCTTTGAAGGGCAAGTGCCCACCTAGTTAACTTGGGGCTCTTAGGAGTTGTCTCGACCAGATATTTTAGCGGATTGTGATCAGTTATGATCTCCACAGTGTTACCCTGCAACCACTTATCAAATTTTTTCAGTCCAAATAACACGGCATAGGCCTCTTTCTCAATGGTAGACCAATTCTTTTGGGTGTTATTCAATTTTTGACTAACAAAAGCAATTGGCCTATAGTTTCTATGCTCGTCCTTCTGGGTCAAACAACATCCAATAGCGTAGTGGGACGCGTCTGTGTGGACCTGGAAGGGTTCGACGGCATTGGGGGTGCTTAACGCAGTGACCTCACATAACGCATTTTTCAACCGGAGGAATGATTCTTCTCCTCGCGTTTCCCCCAAAATACCTTTCCAGATTTTTTCCCTTGTCAACTCCGTTAAAGGGGATGCTATCTCTGCATAACCAGGAATGTAAGTCCTATAAAATCCCATCAGTCCTAGAATGGATCTGACTTCCTTTTTTGATACGGGTCTTCTCAACTGTTTGATGGCTAATATTTTATCATTGTCAGGAGAGTGCTTTCCCCCTCCTATCTTATGTCCTAAGTATTTTATCTCTTTGGATGCAAATATGCATTTCTTAAGTTTCACCGAAAATCCGAGATATTCCAGATCAGATAAGATTTTTTTCAAGTGTTCTAAATGTTCTTCCCACGTTTTAGAGAATATAACAATGTCGTCTATATACGCTTGCGCATAAGCGGAATGTTTGTGCAACACTTGATTCATAATGCGTTGGAAAGTTCCCGAAGCTCCTGACAATCCAAATGGCATCACTTTCCATTGATACACCCCGTTATGGGTGGAAAATGCTGTCAAAACTTTGCTCTCGTCCTCCATTTTTATTTGATAATATCCCCTTTCCAAATCCAAGCAAGTTAACCATTCGGCCATCCCCGCAGTGAAGATCAACTCCTGCATGTCCTTCATAGGAAAACTGGGCACTTTTGTTATCAGATTAAGCGCCCTATAGTCAATGCACATTCTAATCGAGGCATCCTTCTTCGCGACACATACAATGGGGTACGTAATGTCTGCATTGGACGGCTCCAAAAGACCCAATTCTAAAAGTTCTTGGACTTGCCTATCCACTTCTGAACGGTATGCTATTGGTATGCAATAACTATGTGGTTTTCTCTGGATGGAGTCAGGCAGCAATTCAATCTTGTGCTGACATACCCCCACGGGTTGTATTGGTCGGCAAAAAAGTGTTTCGAACTTACACAAGAGTCTTTTCAATTCTTCCTCCTGTTTAGGATTTAAGTACGGTGTCGTGATCATTTTCACTTCTTGGGTGAACTCGTCTCTTGCTTCGACAATTGGAGCGTTTTCTATGTTACCAAATTCTTCCTCACCTTCAAAAATGACATTTACCGCGTTGGAACCGACCACAAATTCCCTTATCTTGTTCTGGTGAACGTGCCTCATCCTATTGTCTGGCATCTTTATAATGAAAGAATGTTCATTCTTTTGCTCTTCAATGATTCCGGGACCTTGCCATCTGGCCAATAATTTGTTTGTAGAATCTGGCAAGAGCACGATGACTTTATCTCCCGGCTTGAAAGTCTTTCTTGTAGACCTTAAATTATAATAATGGGCCATTTTCTCTTGTTGTATATTAGATGTTATCTTGGCTTTCTCTGCGGCCTCCTCCAGTCGGGTTTTCAACTTCTCCAGATAGACATGTATTGATGTCTATCTGGAGAAGTTGTATCCAGCTGCAAACATATGTTGTATCCAGCTGCAAACCCTCGTGTCTTCCCGTCCAGGTATTCTTTAGAATCGACAAAGGACCTTCTGGCTTCCGACCAAAGAGCAATTGAAAAGGTGCTACACCCGTTGAACTGTTCGGGACCTCTCTGTATGCCCATAAAATGAACGGTATTTTGGTGTGCCAGGTCCGTGGTTCTTCCTTAATGGTGTGATGTAACATACTCTTTAAAGTTTGGTTAAATCTTTCCACTAACCCTTTTGATTGTGGATATAATGGTGTGGAGAACAGTGGAGTTGAACCCATTCTTTTTTCAAATTCCTGAGTCAATTCAGCGTTGAAATTTGTACCATTGTCCGAGGCAATTACGTTTGGCACTCCAGTCCTCATAAAAATAGATAATAAAGCTTCACACGTTGCTTTGGCTGTAAGACTCGTCAAAGGGATCGCCTCAGCCCACCTTGTATGTTGGTCTACCATACACAAGATAAATTTGTGTCCTTTAGAACTTGGAGGATCTATCGGTCCTATGATGTCCACATTGACCACTTGGAAGGGCAATTCTGGCCGCGCAACGGGAGTTATTGGGGCCCTATCTTTGTATTTGACCCTTCTCGTCAACTGACAACCTTCACATGCTAAACAAAACTGTCTCACGTCTCTTGATAGCCCGTTCCAATAGAACGAATATCTAATTCTTTCTATTGTCTTCCTCGCTCCCATGTGTCCCCCAAACACTGAGCAGTGGGCTAATCTAAGAACCTCTTTTCTTCTACGTTTAGGAAGAACCAATTGACATACATTCTCTCCAAGAATCTTGTCTTTATGAAAGACCAAACCATCGTTAAAGAAAAATCCTCCACTACCTTGCTTAGCCTGTTTTCTGGTCTCTTCCAGCTCTCTACACTCCTCTTGCTCTTTACGGAAGCTTTCCGTCTTCGATATCCCTTCTTCCTGGTCTCCGTCGGTGCTTTCTACCACTAACACTTCTGTGTCCTTATTCACTTCAACGGAATTCCCTTCTGTGTTCCCCTCTTTTGTAGGTGGTTCCAAGATGTTTCCACTACCAATATCGGTGGAAATTAATTCCTGCTTTCCTCTAAGCATGTCTCGGATATCTGGTGGCAACAGCACATCTTCCACCAATGAGGGAGCAACTGCGCAGAGGACTTCTTGGTGAAGCACATCACCCCTACCTCCTATGATCAGTCCTATGGGAACGTTCATTAACGGGCATTTCTCCGCTGGACCGAAGATTCCTTTAATAAAGATGGACGATTTCTCTTCCAGCGACAGATTTTGTACAATATCTTTCCGTATGACGGTAATTTCAGTCCCAGAATCAATTAGGGCTTTTGCCTCCCTCCCGTCAACACTAATTAAGATTCTTTCCAAGGGGCAAAGATTGCCTCGCCAGGATCTTTCCTTAAAGGATACAACTTTAGCTACCACCGCCGTTCCGCCAGTATTCAGTGTCCTTTTCTCATCCCCCACACCGCTTTCTTCAGTTATGATCCTATTCACGTTCGCTTTCCTTCTATTATCGTGATCTGATCTTCCTTTATCCGACTTTGGACAGAACCTCTTCATGTGTCCCTCCATTCCGCATGAGAAACAAACAAGCCTGGAATTATGTTTCGCCGGTTCTGGTTGAGTTCTGTGATAGGTTCGTTTGGTGTCCTGCTGAGATATGTGGTATCCACCGTAACCTCTTGCATCATACTGGGTCTTGTATCCCGAATTTGTCTTCATGGTGGTACTTGGCTGTCTCTTGTATGTTCTACGAACACATTCGTATTCGTCTATCTTTTCAGCCAGCAATGAAGGTTTTGATATTTTCCCCCATTCATCGATAAAATGGTCCCTGGCTTCCTGTGGCACTCTTTTCTTGACTTGATCGGCTATCATCAATTCCTTCAGACTCTCAAAATCGGAGATACCAAGTCCTTCGATCCATCCTTGAAAATAATTGGTTACTTCATGAGTAAAATCTTGCCAAGTTTTATCAGGACTTTTTTGATGTTGAATGAACTTCTGGCGAAATCCCTCTGGATTCATCTTAAACTTCTTTAACAAGAGGTCTTTAATGTGTTCATAATCTTCTAATCCCTCTTCCGAAACCCTCGCAATCAATTCTATTATCTCCAAAGGCATTAGGGTCAAAAGACATGATACCCAATTTCTTTCATCAATTTTCCTCCGCCTAGCTTGACTTTCGAACAGGGAGAGGTATAAAAGGATATCACCCTCTTTCATTTGGAATTTGGGCATGTATTTCGTCATGTCGACATGTATATCGGTAGGACTACTTCTTCCTTCTATGGAATCATTGCTTATCCTTATTCCTGCTTCTATCCTTAACTTTTCTAGCTCAAATTCTCTTTGTTGTTTCTTTCTCTCCTTTTCCTCTTCTCTCTCCTTCTCTTCTCTCTCCTTCTTCTCTTCTCTCTCCTTCTCTTCTCTCTCCTTCTCTTCTCTCTCCTTCTTCTCTTCCCTCTCCTTCTTCTCTTCCATCTCCTTTCGTGAACTCACTATCGTTTCAAGCATCTCCATCACGAATTCGACTTCGTATGACTTACTTCCTGTTATGAGATCTTTCAGTCCTATAACTTTAATATTTGGATCAGGAGTTTCCCCTAACTCCAATGCTAAAGTAAATAGATCGCATTTCTTATATTTTCCCAAAAAAGCCATATTCACCAATATATTTTCCTTTCTAACTGGTATTAACTAAAAGACCATTAAAATAAAAACCCTTTTCAGCTACTGATTGACTACCCCTAGCATATATCACAATTGTTTAAAGAGAAAAATAATGGTTCACCCTAAACTGATAACGATGACATGTGAACAATAACACTGACGTGTCACATGAGTTAACGCTCAATTCGTAACTCTGAAATTCCAGCACTGTCGTGCTTTAAAAATACCTTCTGCCACTCCTGGTGTATCACAATTCTTCAAGAGAAACTATAATCAGCACTTTTGGCCAAGAACACTGACGTGTCACCTGCGCTGTCGCGCAATTCTAAAATTTGAAATACGGATGTATTTCCCGCACTGCCGTGCTTCAACTACACCTCATCATTTAACAAACAAATATGCTTCACCTATCATTTATTTAGCAATGGATCCCTGATTATTTCTCTTAAAAGAAAGGGTAAACAACACTCACCCGGTTCGTCTGCTTCACCAGGATTTCGCGTAGCCTCGCCGTCCGTTTCCTCAGGATTTCTCGTCTCTGGTCCAATCTTTACTGTTCCCGGTTCGTCTGCTTCAACAGGGTTCCTCGGAATTTCTCGTCTCTGGCCAATCTTTACTGCTCCGGGTACATCATTTTTACCGATGCCACCATCTTATGTCGGGATAGGTAGCGTGGAGATCCGAGCTGATAATATGAACTTACACCTTGGACCGATCGCTAGGGTGTTACGAAGTGATACGGAGATTAGGACTAACACAATTTATTTCTCTACCTAAAAACTATGTACAGCAACCGTTATCTCAAATTCATGGAACAGCCTACACGCTGCCACTTGCATTAATTCTGTAAAAAACTGCGCTCGCTCCACCTGCGCGTGGAAGCCTTCAGTTAGTAGTTCAATTCTAACTCACTCTCGCTGAGTCAGGAAAATAGTTTCTACCAGTCACCGGATTTCAGCGGACATCTGCACGTGTGGTTAAGTCGATCATCAGCCGTTTGCACATCCTCACAAAGATTTTTAGAAAACACTTTACAATTGAAACTTATACATCAGATATTACAAACATTTAAATGCAGATTTGCTTATTATTTTTTAATTTTACAATTAAGACACTTTTAATAGTTTGATTCTTAAAGTGTGTTTATGCATAGTAAAAAAACAATACTAGAAAACCTGTAAGGGTAAAAATGTTTTATACATTAATTTGTGAAACTTTGCACGACCCATACCATGTTTCCTTGCACATTTGAAGTAGTGAAAAATAGTTTATTAAAAAATCATTTCTCCTTGAAGTTCTAAATTAAATGTTCTTTTTCTTTAATGCTTTTGTAAACCACAGATTTTACTAAATATGAACTTATTTTTATATATTTGAAACCTTATGCATATTGTACAGTTTAAATTGCAGAGCAAAATACAAATGTTGTACGTAGTTATGAAGTATTTTACAAGATACTTCATATTGCTCTCTTAATTTTATATGTAATTCATTACTACGTTAAATGGATAGCATGTGGGTTTTCTGTTTTGAAAATAATGTGGACATTCATGTGCTGCTAAGCAAATTAACTTTTGCTTTTCTCGATAGTTAATGCATAATCTACAGATTTACTCACACCGCTGATAGTTTTACCCACGAGTAATATTAAATAACTGACAATTTTAAATATTGATGAATTTTAAAATGAACAAATAGTATTGAATTAATGGATTAGACCTGACTTCTATGTATTCTTAAAACATTATCTGCAAGAAAAAACAGAGACACTTCTAAAACAGATTGAAGGAAGCCACATGGAAACAAAGTTAATGAAAACACTTTTTATAGAAAAACATAGTTAATATATTTTACAAAAATAATACATTGCAGTGTAAAAAAGAACTTTATTTTTTACATACTTGCACTTTTTAAGAGACGCATATTTCCGACAAGTCAATTATTCGATGCCGCCACCTAAGCTTTTGGGCAATGCAAATTATTTTTTGTGATGACCACATGATAGGTTTTGGATATCTTTGTTGCTACTTAGAGCACATAGTGCATCGAATTTGGGCCACCCATATCGTTCCAAGTTGATGTTCTGAAGTCTGCATCTAAGTGTTTCTTCTCCATATGACCACCTTTGTAAGCAATGTAATAACTTCTCTGGTAGCGTGGTAGATTCAAATCTACAGAGAAGAGTCTAGCTTAAATAATAAACATTAATTTTATTCACAACAATTTCTTGATTAGATGAGGGTTTATATACAAGGCACTTTCACGGATTCGATGCCTCTGCCAAGGGGATACGACGGGTTGTCGTAATCTCGGGTACGCGCAAAAGTCTCTGAGTGGGAGAAAGGTATCTCAACAGTCTCTAGATGAACTCTACTCGTCGGGTGACGATTTCACAAGGTCAGCACCGGATCCTCACGGGACGACGGGTCAATTCAGGTTCACTGCCGGACGAGAAGTCGGTACCGGACTCTTCGCAGGTCGTCGGTTCGGCACAATCAGGGATCGGCTCCACTGGGATCGTCGGGTCAGTACAAGACAGCACGGCTTCGCTGGGGTCGTCGGATCGGCACAAGACAGGCACGGCTTCGCTGGGGTCGTCGGATCGGCACAAGACAGGCACGGCTCCGCTGGGGTCGCTGGTTCAAGTCTCGAACGAGAATAAAGCAGGAACTCGAGATAGGCAGCCTACGCCAGGCTACAAGAACGCGTACTCTCAGGGTGAGAGAACCGTCTTCCAAATTATTAAGAGTTCCTTAATGGGGTTGACCGCTCAACGGGTCACTGAACTAAGACGCTAGCTCGGGAACACAAACAAGTCTCGAGATGGGCAGCCTACGTCGGCTACAAGAACGCGTACTCTCGGGGTGAGAGAACCGTCTTTTAACAATGCTTTTCTCCCTAAGGAGTGACCGCTCAAAGGGTCGCTGAGTCAAGCTGATCGATCGAGATCACAGGCAAGAACTGACGATTCGACGCCCTGCTTTTCCTTTTGAAACCTCGCAGCCTCTGTTCGCTGGTGGTTCTTTCGATTCGTTCGTTCTTGATTGGTTCTTACTTTTAATTGGTTCGTTTTTAATTTGTTCGCCTTTGAGGCCGCTGATTCGATGGTGACTGTCTGACGTAAAATGGGATCAGCTACTTAGCGCAGGTGGCTTGATTACCTAGCAGGTGGACTTAATCACCTGGCAGGTGCACTCCTAAGCACCTGGGCGCCGTCCGGAACGAATCCTCTTTTGTCATTCTTCGATCCAAGTCCCGACCGTCTGGCGCCAGAGAGATCGAAACGTATTGTCCGGCTCTTTTACTTGTCGGCGAGTTTGCCTTTGGGAGGGTTAATTGAGGGGTCCATCAATGAATCCTCACAGCAACTAGATACTGAGTGGCCCTCTTGGACTGCTCGTACAATTCTAAAAGCTTAGAGTCTAGACTTTCTAAGGGAGACACAATTTGCCATGTCATGGGACAGAAATGAAGTCCACCATGCGTAATTTTCAACATATCGCACAGTTGTACGATCTTTGGCACTAAGTTTATGCTTATAAGACAATAAATTGAAACGAATACTTGAAGCTACTTGCGATTTTACAGCGATGTATGCGTATTTAAGTACTAAGAAACCTTCTTGAGTCTGAAATCCATCAAAATTCACAATTGCGCAAATATTAAGCATTGCTATTGAAAAGCGTTAGCTGTTCTTGATAAAATAATTGTAAACTGGAGGCACGAAGAACTGGACTATATAACACCATACTCTTACTAATCATACTAACCAGTAAAGTTAAAATTTATCTTTGTGTTCCATAGTTACTCACAAAAGATAAGGCTAAGTGAAGAATGTACTCAGAAAACATGTGTTTGTGATAATGCGCCAAATAAAATTTTGTGTTGTAATACAAGAAGATTTTAACGAAAGGATACACTTAAATGTGCGTGTGATTTTTTTACTCTACCACGTTTATGCGCTGAATGCAATTCAATTCTACGACTAAACTTGAGCAAGGAAAAAACATAACCAAATATAATTTATAAGAAAAACGTATTTTGACTTTCTTTAAAATGAGAACTTTAAAGTATAGTGAATTCTCTTAATTCTGCAGTTTTATTTTTCTAAAATTACATCAACAAATTGAATTATTTATTTGTGGGCACACACAGTCTTTGCCTTTGTTGAAAGGAAACTAGTATCTTTGACAAGTATCAGATTTTTAAAAATTGACGAAGAGAAGAACCTTTTTCATGGGATTTAACTCAATCTGCACCATAATTTTACACTTAAGAGTAATAGAGCATAATATAGTTTTAAGGAAAATGAATAACCATTATGCAAATTTGTAGCCAAAAGTTCCAAGCATGTCTATGTACAATAAACGCCTTTGCTATAAAAAGTTTTACTGCAATTTGAATTGCATTTTGGGGGAATGGGTGAGTGAAAGGGGTTGCCAGTTTACATTCTTGACTACTTTGTACTTGAGTACTTTCTCCAACTAATTTTATTGTAACAAAAAATATTCTTTCTTCCTAACCTTTTCTTTTTAAAAGTGCATTCTGCTTTTAGTCAACTTGTAGCTGTTGCCTGATCCACCTGAACCTATGACAAGAACAGAATTACCATCCGAACCATGGGAATACATTTCCATAGATCATCTAGGTCAGTGGTTCCCAAATTTATGCCCACGGACCCCTTCTCATAGCAAAAACCTGACCATGAACCCCCAGTGAAATAACTACACAACTGCATAATAGCAAAATTACAAATTTAACTTTGATGTCTTGAATGGTGAATGGCGACGTAAAAATAAAATACAAATATAACATTTTGATATTTAAAGTAGTATTTATTAAAATTATAACTTTTGTTTAAAAATACAAAACATTATTTTTCAGTGAGATTGGTGAACCTGATGAGATGAGATTATTTATGTTCGGCTCGATGTTTGTGAGTAACATTTGTAAGTCTCCACGAGCACTAATTCGCAGTCGATTTCTTTTTTTTCTTGATGAGGCTCGTAACTGCACTGTATCCACGTTCTACTAAATAAGAAGACGGGAAAGCAATCAACAGCTTCTGTACAGTGGCCCATAATGCAGGATATAAAATTGGCATCTATTTTTGTAACCAGAATTTGCGGTATCCTTGTTCAAACATTGGTTTCAGCTCCTCATTTGTGGATAATTCAATAATTTGCTCCTGTATTAGTATGGATTCATATGAGTTTGTGGGTCTACTTGCAAAAGGGTCCAACACCCAATCGGGGATGCCGAAGAGAAGAGTGTCTTCAAATCTTTGTCTGAGGTCAGAATGAAGAGCCATTAAGTGTTGACAATAAGCAAGTAATTCATCTTGATTTTGGAAAATTTGGCAACAACATTCTCCTCTCCCCAAGTTATGTTTGTACAGAAAAAGTTTTGCAACAAACGCAGATATTATACTTTTATTTTTGATTAAGTTGCATTGATCATCTTGTAATTTCAAATTGGTTTCGTTAAATTTGGAAAATAAGTCAGTCATATAAGCTGTCATTTTTTGAATTAATTAAATTGAGCCGCAAATCATTGTCTTCGCTTTCCAGGAATTCCAACACTGAATCAAAGATTGCATAAAATCGATCCAAACATGCACCTTTAGATAACCAACGAACTTCCGTGTTAAGTAGTAAACTATTATAATCTTCCATCATTTTCCAAAGTTGAGCAAATAATCTCTCATTTAAGGCATTCCTTTTGATTTTAATAACTGTTCTAATGACATAATCTAGTGAGCCATGCAAGCGTTCGCTAAGATTTTTGGCGACTAAATGTTGTCGATGAATGACACAATGTACAGATAATACATTCGGTATAGCTTGTTTCTTGTTTTAAGTATGCTAGGAAACCTCGGTGTCGTCCTATCATTGCCGAAGCACCGTCAGTAGCAACGGAGAGGATATTACTCAAGGATATAACTTTTGCATCGAAACAATTTTTTAGTTCATTACATGTTGTTTCACCTTTCGTATCAGTTTCCAAACATTTGTCAAATAACAATTCTTGGTAGATTTTTTCTTTTACAAATCTCACATAAGCTAAAAGTAAAGTTTCATTTCCTGGCAAAGTTGATTTGTCAGGCTGTATAGAGAATTCAGATGTTTTTAAGTACCCACATAAAGAATTTTCTACGTCCTGAGCCATTTCGTCAATCCTTCTTTGTACTGTATTATTACTCAGTGGAATTCTTATAATATCGGAAGCTGGTTTATGTAGCACGGTGCGTATTACCTCACTTATAGCTGGTAGAATAAGTTCTTCACCAATGGTGTGCGACTTTCCGGACTTTGCAATCAGTAAAGAAATATAAGCACGCAGTCCATCGTCGTCTCGCTTAAATGTTATAGCTAAGAGTTGTTGCAATGACGGTGTTTGCAAATATTTTTCTTTGACTGCTTTAATAAAAGTTAAATCTTTATCTTTTTTGCCGCTATGGACTTGTAGACCCTCCCTGGACCCACTCACCGTGAGGTTTGGAGCGGCCGCTATGAACTTGTCAAATGTTCCTTAAGCTTAGAAGGTTTCATTGATTCGCTTGAGAAAAGGATTGAAGGATTTTCTTTTAGCATATCGTTCTTCGCCGAACTAAACAACAGATGTATCACCTCGTAAAGTGATGTATGGGAGGAAGATTCACACTAAACTTTCTGATATTGCGAAAGGTGCACATTATCCTTTAGATGAGGTAGGTAGAGATAAAATCATGAGAGAAAGTAAGAGAATATTCAAATAAATATAGGAGAGCAAAACGTGATTTGATGCAAGGAGACCAAGTTGACTACAAATTTTAAATTAGTACCTATGATAATTGAAAAGAAAGGAAACGCGGTGGTGATTGAGGACCCAGCTGGTCAGATATTCACTAAAAATATCTTCAACGCAGAAGAAACACCGGAGACACCCCCCGGATAATGAGACAATTCAAATTGCTTTGGTATGTAGGTAGGAAAGTACTTGAATTAACATCACACTAGAGCAACACACACAACAGGACTATTGGCGACGGTCCAGTATCAACCCCGAAGGGAAAGATCCGAGGTTGGTGGATATTTAATCAACGGTCACACTGGAGTAACACAACTGGTTTTGGAAAGATCGAGGACTCCTCGGGCCGTGGTAGCCGGGTTGAAAGAGTAACGGATTAGCAACCGGACAATTGTGAGTTCGAATCCAACCAAAGACCGTCGTATATAAATGGGGTTGGTGAACGTTAAATCTGTAGTTGCTGTTGAAAATATAAGCTATAAATTATGGTAAAGATAAATAACGCTTAAAGACAGGCGCCGTAGTTCCGCTTTCAAACGATTTGTTCGTTATGCGGTTGAAGCTAGGCGCCATAACTTCTCTTTCCGCCGCATACGATTTGCTTGCGTAATCATTACTAGAACTTTAATAAGATCTCAGAACGCAATGTACAATGTGTAGAGCTTGGCTGCTCATTTTTGTATTTCAAGACTTGTACATACCTTGTATATATTTATATTAATGTTAATAAAAATTAGAATGCCTTTAAAAACCTTGATACTTGGATGTATTTCTTCAATCTGCGTCCGACCTGCTCACAACATTTTGTGTAGATATTAGAACACTTCCATCGAAACGGAAACATTTGGCGCCCTATGGTGGGCGGCCTGTCCGGGGTGAGAATTCCATTTGCAAGTTACAAGGTAAGAATGTCCATTTTGAAGATTTTTGATTAAGAAATAGTGAATTTGATAGTAAGAATGGATATTCTTAAACGGAAGAAGACCTCTCTTCTCGCGTCTTTTACTAAGGCATATAATGAGCTTGAAAGTATATGCTCAATGATATAAATATTGAAGTTATAAAACTTGAAATGCAATTCGAAAAGCTTATTAAGAAATCCGAAAGATTAGAAATTGCAAATCAGTTATATTTAGATGCAATAATTGATACAGAATTTGAAAGCGAATTCGAAATTGTAGAACAATACAGAGAAATGACTAGAAATTAATCTAAATGTTAAAAAGTAATTGAAGAATACAAACGAAAGAATCGAAATCAGGCAGCCAAGCTAGATTCTGAGAACACTAGAATAGTGTTAAAGCCTAGACTCCCCGAAATTGAACCTCCAAAATTCGGGAGAGAACTTAAGGATTGGCTAAGTTTTATAGGCCAATTTAAAAAAATTGACGACAATGATGACTTAAAAGGATCTGACAAATTTCATTACTTGACTCAGTCAACGATTGTCGGATCGAAGGCACGATAGATTGTCGAATCTTATCCAGCTACGGATGAGAATTATTCGTTAGTAATGGAGAGCTTAAAGGAACGGCTTCGGTAGAGATGATACATTGATTCAATTTTATGTCCGTAAATTATTAGGACTAATTTTGAATATCGCATTGAAAGTAAGCAAGCAAGATCCATTGAGCACCTTGTACAACAAATTAACATCTCAGTTAAGAGCTTTAAGTTCATTGGGTGTAATAACTGGCAAGTGTGCTATAGTCTCTTTCCTTAGTTGAGTCCCTTAGTTGAGTCTTAGTTGAACTTTGAAAGCATGGGAAAGATCTAAATTGAATAGAATAGAAAGTAAGGAAACATGTCCATCGGATTTAGAATGCATACTTTCTTTTCTTCGAAAAGAAGTTGAATCCGAAGAAAGGATAAAATTAGCTAGATCTGGTTTTAGTTTGACTAAGGTAAATGAAAAGAAAAATCTAGGTTCGAGCAACAATTCTGGCGAAATGGCGCCTTTTTCAGCTTCCGAACTGTTCGTTCAGAAATCGAATATAATTTCTTGTATATTTTGTAAAAAAGTCTGTTAGTAAATATTGTAAAAAAGCTTTACACATGCCAATGGATGAAAAGAAATTAATAGTTAAGGAAAATGGTGTTTGTTTTGTATTCTTAATCAAAGGTCACATATCTAAAGATTGCAAATCCAAAGTTAAATGCACAAATTGTTCCAAACGCCACTTTAAATTAATGTGTTCCATGGTTCCCCAGAACACACACGTAACTCAAGTGTCAGAAGAATGCAGTGATGAGTCACCCACGTCACTTGACAGTTTGCATTCTCAATCATCAACTGAAGTGTTTCTCCAAACATTGGTAGTAAACATAGAAGGTAATAAAGGGAAGCGGAAAGGTCGAATTATTATCGACACGGGATCGCAGCGATCTTATATTTTGAAGTCGACTTCCAATGAATTAGGTTTCACCCCTTTGTATGAAGAGACAATCAGCCATTCGTTGTTTGGAGGGACTAAAACAGAAGAGTGTAAACATAAGTGTTACAAAATCAGAATGGAAAGTCTCGATCAAGCATTGATATGTAATGATATTTCTAGTGTGTTTAATGGACCATGGAGGCATGAATTAAAAGTAAATAAAATCAAATTAAGTGATATACAAAAAGATCCTTGGCCGATAGTTTTAGTAGGAGCAGATGTTGCTGGTAAACTATTTACTGGGAATAAACTAACCTGGCAGTCGGGTTTAGTTGCTATGGAAACCAAACTTGGTTGGACCTTATTAGGGAATGTTCTAAAATTTCATAGTGAAAAAAGAGTACACATGAATGCTACCCCCATGTTATCTAATGATACTTCAGTATCCAAGTTATGGGATTTAGAGCTAATAGGCATACGTGATCCAGTAGAGCAACGAAATAAAGAAGAGGCAGAACAAGTTGTTTTAATCCACTTCAAAGAAACAGTGAGTAATCTGTCGGATGGTAGATACGAAGTTGCATTTACCATGGAAAATTGATCATGCTAATTTGCCTGATAACTATGAAATTTGTCTGAAAAGACTTTTCTCCACTTGCAAAAAGTTAGAAAAGGACGGGCTTCTAGCAGTATTCAATGATTGGCTCAAAGAAGGTATAATAGAACAAGTTGCTGATACCGATGTGTCTGTGCATCTTCCTCATCGTCATGTTGTGAAGGAAGGTAGTACCACAAAATTAAGACCGGTATTTGACGCCTAAGCCAAAAGTGTCAACCATCCTTCATTAAATGATTGCTTAGAAACGGGCATAAATTTGATAGAAAACATACCGTCTATTCCGATTGGATTTAGGTTAAATAAAATTGGAGTTATATATATTAAAAAGACATTTTTACAGATTTCTATACATGAAAAAATCGAAATTCCTTACGTTTCTTGTGGCAATGTAATAGTATATCGTCACACAAAAGTAGTATTTTGCTTAACAAGCAGTCCTTTCTTATTAGGAGCTGTAATTAATCACCATCTACATAATGAGTCATTACTTGCAAATCAACCTAAAGAAAATGCTACTAAGTATACTTTAGAGAAACTGAAAGGTAGTTTCTACGTTGACAATTGTGTCACTAGAGTATACGATTTAAAAAGTCTCGAAATATTCATAAAAGAGGTAAACGAAATCATGAAAGGAAAGTTTGATTTGAGAGGTTCGGAAAGTAATGTTCAAGAGCTTCCCTCTCACTTTCACAGAATTCTAAAGCAATTGTTTTAGGTTTAGTGTGGGATAAAGAAGTAGATTTCTTGCACATTAATGCAGAAGCAGAGGCGTAACTAGACTAGTTTCCACCTGGGGCAAGAACTCGCCTTGCCCCCCCCCCACCGACCAACCAAACCAAAACCCTCCCCGACAACCATCTATTATCGCCCCACCACACATTAATTCCACTAGTCCAAATTCTTTTTATCCAACTTAGATGGTAAATGCTGTATTTCAAAGGTAAATATAGATTAATTTGCAGTAATTTGATTTTTAGTACAAGACAAAATACCTAATTAATTCTAAGGTATTTCATTGACAAATAATCTAAGAGTAGCATGTTTGGTATATTCTTTCACACTTATAATCGCTGCAAATGAAATGAAAAGGTTTTATCAAATGATATCGGGATATGTGTGGGCTGCATCAAAATCAAGACTGTTGCTTTAGAATAGGATATTTAATTATGATAAATACAGAGGCTGTTCGGACATTTTTTGAATGATTTTGATGAGCTGTAAAAAAATTGTATGCTACGAAATAATTTTATTTTCGCAGCAGTTAAAGTATAACTTATCGTCTGCTAACTTAGAGTTTTGTTTACTTTCAAAATGGCGCTTTTAAATAAGCAATGGATGGGAGGCTATGTTTCCGCTCTTTTCGAAGAGAATTATACTTATTCAATTATTCAAAAACGCTGTAAAAGTCATGGTTTTTCGATATCTAAAGGTACGATAAGTAATATTATTAATGAGAGGAAAAAACGCGTAAAAGTGGAAAAATACTTTCAAATACGTATCCAAAAAAGAAAAGAATTTCTGAGAATATTTGTAAGGTAAGATCTTTAATTTTAAGAGAGAATCCGCCAAGTCAAAGGACTATTACAGTCATTAAAATGTTCAGTTTCAACTTAAATAAAATAATTAACAGTGATTTGAATCTTAAAAAGGCCAAAAAATATAATGGTCATCGTCTATCTCCACGACATATTGCAGAACGCAGAACTCGCTGCAGAATTGGTATGAAAAGCATTTAGCTGGAGAAAGATGGAAAAATGTTGTGACAATAAACGAGGCGTGGGTGTATTTAAATGATTCCAATAAAAAAGAACAATTTATTATCATAAAAGAGAAAAATCTTAAAACGTGGTTCAACTTTGTAACTTTAACGTGAGAATTTTCTCTAAGAGATTTATGATTGTTGCCGGTTTTGCATATAATGGAAAATTAAAAGTAAAAAGGAGGGGGGAAATGTAAAAATCAACTCCCACATATTATCAAGACCCTATTTTATCCCCAATATTCAAAAAAGAAATACTATATCTTTACTCGAAGTGTCAACAATCAGTAGAACTGCATCAGGATAAAGCAAGCAGCCACACATCTAAATCCACTATTAAATTCGTGGAAAAAATGGAAGAAACTGGTATCCAGTCAATAAATACCCTTTAGACCATTCTGGACTTTTAAAAAGAGAATTATCGAAACGTCGACCGAAAACCATTCAAGGATTTTGGAAAACTGTGGAACAAGAGTTAGGAATAACAGATTTTACTCAAGTTATTATCTTGAGTATTATACTTAGACATTTTACATAATCTCTTAATCTATTGACAAAATGTGAAAAAAATTAATTTAAAGACAGAAAGCTTGAACTAAAACTTAACTTTATTGGCTTTTTCGGCTGAAAACATTTTTACAATGTCCTCAAAAGATAGCTTTGAAGCTAACTTGTGTTCTATTGATATGATGCTCAGGTTGGTTAGTCGTTGTCCTGTTAAGTTTCTGAGGTAATTTTTTATGATCTTTAGTTTGCTAAAGCTCCTTTCATTTGAGACTGGTATTATGAGGAAAATTCTCAACGCTGTCGTTATGTTGATGGAAGCGTCTTCAAGTCCGTTCTTGTATATTAACGTCAGAAGACCTGATGGTGTAGCCGTTTTCATATTAGGGCTTAAATCCAAGGCATGATACTTAATACTCTCCACTTCTATCGGCAGCTAGTCCTTGTCTAAATCTTCTTTATATGTGGTAGCTAACTCAAGTGCCTGGTTCTTCAATTCTTCTCCGTTCATTGTTTCAAACCGAGTTCCATTGAGGAAACCAAATAAACTATTCATGTTTTGAATGACTTGAAACTTTTGCCTCAGTTCATTTAGAATCCAATCTATTATTTGTGTAATCAATAATCTGAACTTTTTTTTCTTTCAACTTTGCCCTTCTCATCAAACATCCGCTTCTTCCTCCTCCGTACTTCTTTAAAATCCGTACTTCTAAAAAATGAGGATCGAGGTTAACCTTTCCTGCTATTTCTTCACACATTCTGCATTTAGCTCCTTTTATAGTTTTTGGTTTTTGTAGTCTACTAATAGGTTTTTCTCCTCTTCATTTTTATCATACATAAATATCTATAGTAAAAGAAAATACTCGGCCAATTTAGCGCCCCCCAATCCTGCGCCCGGGGCACATACCCCGTCTGCCCCCCTCTAGTTACGTCTCTGTATAGAAGGTCTGAAATTTGATGAAATGGATAAAGTCACTAAACGAAATATCCTTTCACTCATAAGCAGAATATTTGATTCTATTGGATTGACATCTCCGGCTCTATTACAGCCTAAAATATTACTTCAATTAACTTGGAAAAACAGAGCCGTGGGATATCGAAATTAACGACACAAATGTGAGAAAGAAGTTTCTCAGATAGTTAAAAGAACTGACACACCTCTCAGAGATCTAAGTTCCTAGATGGATTGGTGCGACAACAGATCTAAAATTAGCCTCCATACTTTTTGTAATGCAAGCAAATTATCATATGCAGCTGTTGTGTCAGTGCAATTACTCCAAGCTAAAAGCAGAGTGTCTCCCTTGAAGGATGTTACAATTCCAAGGTTGGAACTGTTAGCGGCTACTATTGGATCCAGGTTACATGACTCCTTGAAACGTACGTTGAAGCTAGAAACAGTACAATACTATTTATGGACCGATTCGTCAACTGTTCTAGCTTGGATTTAAAGGGAAGTACAATGGTCAGTTTTGTTAGCAATAGGATAACTGAGATTAGGAAGTTGACTTCATCTGGGGATGGGTTTCACATTTCAACAAATCGGAACCCTGCGGAACTTCCTTCTAGAGGCTGTTCTCCGAAAGCCCTTCTAGAATCGAGATGGTGGGAAGGACTTTCGTGTCTGAAAAACTCTTCAGATCATTGGCCGAAATCAAGCATCAATTTCTATGAAAACGAGGTAGACAAAGAAAAACGACGAACCGTAGTGTCAGCTGGCAATACTCTGATGAGGTCTCTTACAACAAAACTTGCTGAAAGAGTTTCGAAATTCTCGAAGATAATAATAATAGTATCGTGGATGCTACGATTTCATCCGAAGGCAAGAGATTTGAGGATAAATCCTAACTTGACACAATAAGATGTTAGAGCTGAGAGAATGATTTTTTGATGTATTCAAGTTGAATCCTTTTCTGATGAAACAGCACAAATATCATTGAAGACCCTGCAAACGTATGAAGATCAGGATGGAGCGTTAAGATTGAAATCAAGGTTGACAGATGAAAACGTGACCGAAGAGTTTGTCGCTCCAATAATACTTCCTTCGAAACACCTTGTAGTGGAGAGAATGATAGAGCAATATCACATCCTAAATAAACATGCTGGGGCACTTGCTCTAATAACCATCTTGCGCAATAAAGTTTGGATTTGAAGGGAAGAAAAGCTGCGCAGTTTATAGAACCGTGCACTTAGAGCTTGTGCATTCAATCCACTTGCATCCCCATGGTGGAGAGACATCGTCTTGGTGAAAAGGAGGACAAAAATCGTCTGGAATGGCCCCTTGCAAGAGTAATCAGTATGTTTCCTGGCAAGGACAACATAGCGTTTGGCAAAGTTAAAAACATCTAAAGGCGTCCAGATGAGATCGATCCAGAGACTATCCCCTGGAAATTCAAGACGCAGAAACATCAGTGAACTTGAAGTGGGGTCTAGAACATCCTGCAAGAGATACCTCTGATAACCCTGATGCTGCCACTACTGATGCCGGTCCGAGAATTCCACTGAAAGGTCCCTTATCTGATTATCCTGATGCTGTCATTACTGATGCCGGTCCGAGAATTCCAGTCAAAGGCCCCTTATCAAGCCGCTTTGGTCGATTTGTGAAGAGTCAAGCGCTTCATTGAAGAGAACTAACATTTCAGTTAGGCATAACTTTCTTACAGACTTTACTATTTTAGTGTTTTTCTAGTGCTTGAAAATTATTTAGTGTTATGTTTAAGTGAATATTCAGTGTAAAATTGTGTAAGAGCAATTTAATTTATCTAAATACAGATTTTGAATGTTTAAAAATGTTTAATATGCGTGTTAACTTCTCATAGAGTAACTCGTTAGTTTTGACTGTGAATTACATTAATTTTGTATTTAGGTTTGTGAATGTATTTTTGAGATTTCTCCCAAAATCTCAAGGTGGGGAGAATGTTCAAAATATAAGCTATAAATTATGGTAAAGATATAAATAATGCTTAAAAACAGGCGCCGTAGTTCCGCTTTCAAACGATTTGTTTGTTATGCGGTTGAAGCTAGGCGCCATAACTTCTCTTTCTGCCGCATACGATTTGCTTGCGTAATCATTACTAGAACTTTAATAAGATCTCAGAACGCAATGGTGCAATGCGTAGAGCTTGGCTGCTCATTTTTGTGTCTCAAGACCTGTACATACCTTGTATATATTAATATTAATATTAATAAATTAGAATGCCTTAAAACCTTGATACTTGGATGTATTTCTTCAATCTGTGTCCGGCCTGCTCATAACATTTTGTGTAGATATTAGAACACTTTCATCGAAACGGAAAGAGTTGCCCCAAATGTCCTCACTTTGGCGTGGTGTGGATGATAGGTGGGTATTTTAATTAACGTCACACTGAAGTAACACAATGGGCTATTGGTGACGGTCCGGGATCTTTACCAAAGGGAAAGATCGAGGACAACACGTAATTTTGAACTACGATCAGATACGTGGCGTAATATGAAAGTTGGAAGAGTGAGATGCCAGCTCAGATGTGACCTCGTCATCTGACCGTGGTTCAAAATTGCGTGGTGTCCTTGGTTCATTCCCTTTGGGATTGATCCCGGACCGTCACCAATAGCCCGTTGTGTTGCTCCAATGTGACGTTAATTAAATATACCTACACCTACCTGGACCGTCAATAGCCCGTTGTGTTGCTCCAGAGCGATGTTAATTAAATACCTAGCTAGGACTACTCGTAATTTTGTCAATTAGGTATGAAATTTCAATGTGATGGGATCTGCCCATTGGGTCAGGCTGATTACAAAGCGGGCAGAAGCTTGGTGACAATGCCAATTTTATGCAGATGGGCGGCAAGACAATCATGCAATCACGGAACTGTGACACTACAAAAAGGTTTGTTTATCATTATCAAAGCTATGGTTACTTTTTTGATACACGAGTAAACACGATTCTCCTTAACATTGAATTAGCTGTTATCCTAACTGCCCCGCGAATAATTTGTTTGTAAACATATGAGGGAGAATAGTTTCGGAACTGTGTGTGACACTACAATATATTAAATACTTTACAATTTTTTGTGTTTAACTTTCCCACAATGTTATTGTATTCAATACAACGCAAACTGTGTCAGTCACGGTAAACTGCTTTATTTTAAATTTTTTTTGTTAAATTAGCGTTAGATTTTGTTGGCAGGATTGTTTTCATTCAGGATAATCGTAAATGTCAAACTTAATTCTTAAGGTCTTCTGAAAGGAGTCTTAATTATTATCTTTAGAAAATATTGCTGTTTATTTATCCTTTTATTTAAAATTACCTTTTTTTTATTGTCGGCACTATTGAAATAGGTAATAAAGTTAATGTGTGTGTAATCCTCAAAATGACCTATTTTAGCAGTGTGTTAATCGTCTCTTCTATATAACCTTTTTCTTTTTAGTAGAAACGTAGATTTCCCTTATAATCTGGTAAAATCCTACTTAACTAGGCGGCTGTGGCGTGATTTCATTTTTTTTGTTTCCAAGCCAATGCCAAATAGTAATGGCCAGCCTTGCTTATAAGACGTCAATTTGGCGAACCTTGTCGACTTTTAAAAAAATCTTGCTACAAAGGAAACAAGATAAATTTCTGCAGTTTAGTGGAATAGATCAGGGATGCATTCATATTCCATGAAACCTGATGCACACACAAATATTTCACACTTACTAGTCTACTAGAATGCAAAAGTGAATTGTTTCTATTTGTATGGCAAAATGCTTCAATCAATTTCAATATTATTGCTTTTACTGTCATTTTTTATGTTTTGTCAATACTTGCTAAAATCGGAACAACTTTTAAAACTCACTAAAAGTTTATTAGATGAAAGTTGATTGTATCACATGAAAACGTATATCAGGTTCAGTACCACATAAAAATGTATCAATCCTAAACTTTTTGGAATTTTAACAACAAATGCTATTGAAATTTTGAACACATGAGGTTAAACATAATACTGACACCAAAATCAATTTTTAAAAATATTTTTTAATTTCGTCGGTATTATGTAAAAAGGGCGAAACAACCAATTCAGCATTTTCAGGTAAGCAGTTTGAAATGTTTAACATTTCATTGCATACAGATTTAAAACTTGGTGAAGACTTTCAAGAAGGTGTTGTTAATCTAAATTAAAAGTTCCATAAATTTTGAAAAGTATTTTTTAATTTCTTTTGAAATATTAAACATTTCAAACTACTTTCTTGAAAAATGCTGAATTGGTTGATTCCCTTTTTACATACACCGACAATTTATGTTCATTTGCTGTTTAATCATAGGATATTTTAATAACATTGTGTGTGTGTGTGATAGGGTTGAATTTAAATTGTAAGGCAATAATCACTCACTGGTTTTCAAATTGATAATATTTTTATTGTTGAAATACACAAAGTAAAATGAACTATATTTTTGTAGATTAATCACATACTTAATCCAATTTTTGCACTTTGGGCAACAGTTGTGCAAATATATCAAAATTCAATAAGTATGACTTAACCTTGGTTTTCTTGTTCCATTCTGTGGGTTACGTTAGCTCAATTGGTAGAGTCGTGGATTAGCAAAACTGGAGGGTTGCGAGTTTGAAACTCGATACTTAATCGAACTTAAGACTGCCATGCACATGTGGGTTGGTGCACATTAAATCTGTCATGTCTCAAATGTCTTCACATTAGCATGGTGTGAAAATTTGGAGAGTGAGGTGCCAGCTCAGGTGTTGCCTTAATAATTTGACTGGGGTTCTAAAATATGATGTGTTGTCCTTGGATATTTCCCTTCTGGATTGATACTGAACCATCTCCAACCTGTTGTGTTGCTCCAGTGTGACGTAACTCAATCTACTGACTTTGTTCCATTCCCCAAGAAAACTTGATGTTATTGATAGAAAACTTACAATAAACACACATATAGTAATGTTAGTTAACACATATAGTTAGTATTGAGTAACGTTTTGTCAAACAGTAATTTGTTAAGAATAATTTCAGAAGTCTAAATCTTAAAACAAAAATCATGTTTTGGTGTTTATTTTAAATTATATAATTAATACAATCAAGTGTGAGACAGTTTACATTCTTTCAAGCATAATATGCAATGTCATTTTGCTTGGCGATTTGTTAAAATTTTCTAGATTTCCTTTAACTGTTTTTACCTTTTACTGTTGATGTGGGTGTGAAGTGATGAAAATCTACTTTCCCCACTTATTTCAGTTTAATGTTTTCCCTTAGCATTCTGACGAATAAATATATAAGTTGACTAAAAGCAAATGACAAATTATTTAAAATGATAAATTATTAAATGAACTAAGAGCTGTGAGGTGAGGTTAATAACTCAACTCATATTTATAAAAGTAAATAGATGTATATCCCAATTTTTTTAATACAAAATAAGAAAATAACTTCAATATCTTAACAATAACTATTTGAAATTAGGCAATCAATCTAGCACTATCTGTGGTAAAACTCTTTAACAGTATTCCTTGGAGGTTATTGGAGAGTAAAAATCTAAGCATCAACATTTGTATTTGATTGTTTAATTGTTTGAAATTAAAAATCGTTGTACCAAAATATTTTTATTCTAGTTATTTATTTAACATTAAATATACTTATACTTTATTTGTAACATTTGATTCAAACATCTTGAAATGTTTTAAATTCTCATTGTGTATAGTTCAACTTCCTGAAATTGGCAGTTGAGTCATGTGGTTTTGAAGGAGTTATTAATAAAATCAGGTGACTGGTGGAAATGTAAACAATTTCCGGCTTTAACATTGATTCAGATTCTAAGTTTATTGTTCAGTGCCAAAAGCAATAGCAGTGGTAATGCGGTATCAAGGAAACCAGCCACTGAGATTGCCATTTATGCTTTTGCATATGGTAACATTCTCCAAACAATGTTTAAAAAATTAACTGATCCAAGATGGACTGCCTGTTCATTGGAGCTGCATTATATATGAAGTTACTAATAAATGCTGTCATTACTTATTTTTATTTTATACTTTTTACAATTAATGGAAATTTTATATTTCAGAGGCAGTACTTTTGCAGGTTTTACTAAACACTTTAATAGGCAATCAAAGAATTCTAAGTGGACTTTAAGAAAAAATGAAAGTACAAATGGAGTGCCTGATACAGTGTCAGCATATTTAAGTTATAAAAGCCTTATAAAACCATTCATTTTTACTGTTTCTGTAAGTATATATATATATTCAAAGATAATTTAAATATTGTCATTAGACTAGTTATAATATAAGTATCCTGTAATTATTTTGATTCCTTTCAATTTGTCATTAAAATAATGAATTATACTTATAAGCTATGTTTCGTTTCGTAATAGTAAATGATATAAATGGTATACTTATGAAATTATTTAGTATAAAATGATTCTCATATTTTAGTTTAGTGGCTGCTGTTTTGTAGCTGCCACAATTTGGCAGTATGAAGAAATGCGAAAATTTGCCCAACGTTTTACAAATAATCCAACGCTTCATATATTTCAAGGAGAAGGTTACAAGCGTACAGAATGGAGAAGATGGGTATGGGATTTAATATAATCTACTTAAAAATAAGACTAAAGTTGTTTATACTTGAGTAATTATCATTGGTGTCAACTTGGTGAAATTATTGGGAGCCTCTGCTGTGTTTTATTGAAACGATTTATTTTGTTTACTCATTTCACTGCATATTAGTTGTATATTTTTAATATTTATTCGTTATGGGGTTTTGGCTCCAACCATAAAAATATTGAACTCCAAAGGCATCCGAAACCATAATAGGTAGTGTCCCTGGTGATTGAATTTGTTTTTATTATATTTTCATGGCATGAGTATACTAACCCTCTGACACCCATACTCATCTGAAGACATGTCATCAAAAATCCCAAATGGTCGAGTGTCATTAGTACTGTCACCAACTACTTCCTCTCCTTTTCAACTTATTTTACACCCCTTTGAAGGACCCTACACAGGGTCCAAAAACCTGCTTATTTTGATGGGGGGATTGTACATAAAGTGCTCTTTTCAACTTATAAGTCGAATTAGGAATTAGACACATTTGTGTTTACTGTTGTTTGGCATCTGTTACATGACATTTTTGAAGCTCATGAGGAAAACACAAGTAGAAAGAAATTATGGTTAGAAAAACAATTTTATCTATTCACGTATGAGCACTTTTCTTTCGATGAAATATAGCTCAAAATTAAAACAATGTGCTGCTATTTATAATAGAACAAGGAAAATATTTTTCAATTTTCCATCAAACACATTATTTGAAGAATATGTTTTAAGCAAATAGTTTTTCAATAAATGTTTTAAAAGAAGAATTTTATTTATTTCCCTCTAATATCTTATTTCAAAGCTTTCACTATTAGAATACAATGGATTCTGTTTTTTTCTGTTGTGCTATCGGCAATGTGTAATTCTTTACTTCAATTTTAAAGCAGTGTATACAAATTTGAAAATTTTTTAAATAAAAATATCTTTTGCTTTGAAATGATGTTTAAAAAGGAAAATCATAAAAACAGTACAATATGATACAAATGGTCATTTTTTAATAATTCTTTCTTATAATAGAATCTCAAAGCAGTGTGAATTTTTTGGTAATAGTTTTCTTTTCCAATTGGAGACCCATCTAGATACATCAATGAAGTTTCACTAGAATCACAGCTCAATAATGTTCCTGAAATGACTTTGGTGGTTTGTGGAAACTTTTCTCATGTCTTTTCCTAAAAATATTAAGATAGACACACTTTAAAGTGCGAAAGTGACAGCAATACTTACTGTATCGCACTTTTAGGGGATAATGGATTGGATTTTGGGGGTTTATGGCACAAGGTCCAAAAGCGGACAGCTGCACCTTGGGGGATAATGAAGCAGGCAGGTGTGAAAACTCGCTTATTAGAAATAAAATTCACACATTATTACTATTATACTACTGTTGCTAATAAATAGCAGCGTTAGGATTTCTAAATCATAATTCAATTTTTTTACCTATTTACACAATATATAATTTTCAGCTCGTATGCATGTGTAGGCACAAAAAATATCAAATAAAGTCAAATGAAACACATGATTCAGTCAAATTCTGTGTTAAAAGTGATAACCACACAAGTATGTGTCACATGCGAAAAGTAGTGCAGGATAGTTTCTTCTAAATTCGTGAGAAATCCCATTCTAAAATGCTGAGGGATCTGGAAATTATTTTTAATGTTAAAGGGCAGATGAACATCAGCTACTTGAGTGACATCAAGACACATTAGTTCTAGGTCCTTAAAATGTCGCTCTACTTGAGTTCAAGTATACAGACACAAAATGGTGTGGGATACTTCCTATGGTTTTGTTAGAAATCCATGGACTCCCATTCTAAAAGACTGATGAGGGCTGAAACTGGTTTTTCAGATGAGGAAAAATGTAAAAGTCAGCTCAAACAAGATCATCCCATTCTTATGGTATACATTCTCAGAATTTTGTTCTTTTGAGTATTGGATTAGGGTATATCCCATGTGACCATTCCTGGGCTAATATTCTCATCTTTTCTTGGATTATTTTTGGCGAGGGAAGTGGGTTTGTATATAAGAGTAGCTGATTTGTGGACATGAACACCATTGTTCACTCAACAATCTCATTCAGTCTCTCAGGCATCAATTCCCTGTTACCTGTAATTTACACAAACAGCAACACTGGGTTTTTATATATTTTAGATCATGTCAAAAATCTCACACTAGGTTAGATCTACAGGAACACTGAACAAGCAGGTGTATGTAGTTAGAAATCGACCCTCTAACTCATGATCATTTAACAATGCTTCAGGTGCCAAGGGAATGTCTGAGAAGCCTTTGTGTGGATGACTGATTACCCTCCTCACTGGTAGAAGGAAAGAAAAGATAAGTATATCGGGTGATTTGGCTGGTGGCTGCATTAAGGACCATTTTGGCCATTGTGAAAGTCAGAAGTTTAAAGATTTTCAGTTCTATTAATATCAATATTTATCTTTAATTTATTATCAAACAGAGAGTAAAATACTGAGTTGATGCTCATTTATGTGCTCTAAACTGAAAGTTTATCTAGAGAAGGTATTATTCTTGTATTATAACCTTAGGACATTTTAATTTAGAACCACATATAGAAATTTACATGTAAATAAAATATCTTGTTTTCTACTCCTTTATTCCTTAAAATGTTGGGTAAACGTGTATTTTATTGCTTGTCTATACGTAAAATGATAGAATAAAAATATTGCTGAAATATAAAACAATGTGTTTTATATTTCTTTTACTCTATCCTGTATCGTCGCCAATAACCTGTTGTGTTGCTCTAGTGTGATGTTAATTAACTATCTACTTACCTTTACTCTAAAATGTTGTCTGCTTAAAACAGGGTTCCCACCATCATTGAGGGGCCATCGTGGCTCATTGGGTATGCCCACTGCACTTGCAACTTGCAGGCAGCACAGGTTCAATTTCTTCCTTTGTCCTTTTTCCCTGGGTGTATTTCTCTCTTCTGTCAGTAAAATTGTGTGTGTGCATTACTTGATTTTATATCTTGTGTCTGGCACAGCATGGCCAAATATAACTCTTGCTCCATAAAAACCCAACAACCACCCACCATCATTGAAAGTCCTTAAAAAGTACTTGAATTTAATTTTTTTTAACCTAAAGTCTTTGAAAGTCCAAAAAATGCCAAAATTTCCCCTCGTCCCTGAAGAACTCTGAATTTTAAATGCAGGCATTAATACAAACAAATTTTGTCTGCAACCACTTTCTGATTGGTAAATTTTTCATCTTTTCCTGTTTTATTGCATATTTTTAATAGATTTAACAATTTTATTTAATCAAATTTACTTTCATATGATAACCAAACTTTTGTGCCTTTGAATTAGATAAACAGTTGAAAACCTTAGTCAAATTAGTAGTAAAAAATAAAAACCTTTTTAAAACAGCAACTAATAAAGATGAAAAATGTAGAAAAGATTGTTAATTGCCATTTTGGTGGAGCAAGATGCCCACCATCATCAGGACAGAAATAAGTCACAAGAAGAAAATATGAGTTTAAATATGTTCTAGAATAGTGTTGCCACAACTCACTTTTTAAATAAACTTTTCCAGGCCTCGAGTGTGATGCAGTGCTTGCCCCCATGACATGTGGCATGGAAAAACTTAGTAAAAAAAGTGAGTCATGGCAACACTATTCTAGAATAATATATTTAAATTTGCATTTTCTTGTGACTTGCTTCTGTCCTTATGAGAATGGATGTCACTCCACCAAGATGGCGATTGATGATCTATTGTAAGTTTTTAATTTTTATTAGTCATTGTGTTGAGTTATGCATTTTTTGAATGTGTGAAACTGCTGATTTTCTTTTCTATTATAGTTATTTTAAACCAATTTTTTATTTTTACATTTTTATTTAGAAGTTAAATTATTTATTAAAAACATTTTTGCCATAAATTTTAATTTTCTAGTCTCAATTTTATCATTCCCTTGAAAATAAATGATCATCATTTATAAAATTATATCTTAATTTTTTTGGAAGTTCTTGAAATGTTCTTAAAAGTACTTGAATATTGTATAAGCAAAAGAGTGGGAACCCTATTTAAAAATTCCTAATTAAAACATGGGTTTTGTAACCAGAAAGAAAATCATCGATGCATGTCTGTCTAAGAATTTATCATTTTTATGACATAATGCTTTTAAATTGGAAACTTTGAAATTATTATTAAAAATGTTTATTAACAAACATAGATATTTTCTGTATATATTTTGTTTTTCAGTTAAACTCCTGGTGGCACAGCCAAACTCAAGGGCAAAAATTGGCCTCTCTAATAATTGGACTTAATCTGGGTGTATTTTTGCTTTGGAGAATACCTGCTTTACATCCTTTCATGATGAGATATTTTACTGCAGTTCCTGCAATAAGTACTTATATATTATTCATTAATATTGGGGTCTACTTTCCATAAATATTAAAAACTGTTTGCATTTCTTTCGAAATGAAATATTTTAAGTTCAATCATAATTTTTGAAAATCCCTGTCTGATTAAAGGATACTGCACTATGTTATAGTGTCTTGTGCATCAAGAATTACATAAAAGCATACTTATATACTTAAATTTGGGCTTAAATATTTTCGTATTATCTATAGTGTTGCAGTATATAAAACTGTTCATTTTATTTTTGTTCTCTCCGATGATTTTTGATGATAGTACTCTTTTGTTCATTAAATTTCTGTTGTTTTATAACCAGTCTTACATTTTGTATGCTTTTATTAGAAAAGCCAAATTTGTAACATCTAGTATGACTTCTTTTTGTTGATTTCAGCAACATAAATTTACAAATATTATTGTAATCAATCTAGCTTGTGCGTGGCTTATAACATTTTGAATGGTCAAAATTGATTTGTTATTTTTCAAATTCAGCAACTCAGAACTTAATAACCAAATATGATAGTGCATATTCATGGCCTATTAATCACATACTAAGGATATTATTTCAAAAATATTTGATTTATATTAATAATAATATTGAGCAATCTAGGGTGTTTATGAGCAATTTATTTTAATTTTAAAATGAATAACTAATTTTTAAAGTTGTTTTAGTTTTAAACTAGCTTTCACTTTGTTTTATTTCCAAATTAGCTAATAATAATTAGTGAGCAATCTAGGGTGTTCTCTATTTATGTGCAATTTATTTTTTATTTTATTTTAAAATTTAAAGAATTTTAAAAATAATTTATTTTAAAATAATAGCTTTGGGAATTTTCCAAGTTTTATTTCCAAACTAGCTTTTTGAAATTCTAAAATTTTACACAGCTACATAAATATATTGGTGAAATTCAAAAATTATAGGCTCAGCTACACTTGCAATTTATTATTAGTTGAGGTAGAGTTTTCCAGAAGGAGCACTAAACAAATTGTCTTTGAAAAGGGGGCATTGAACCAAAAACGTTTGGGAAACTATGCTTTAAAGGTTACATTGATTCTATCAAAAAATATGTTTGGTAGGGAGAGTAAAAAGTATCTAAGCACTGTAACGTCGTGAGACAAATTTAAGTGGCGAGTGGTTTTGAACAATTGAAAATAGCTTTAAAATAAACAGCACATTTAATTATATTTATTTAACAGTATTTACAAAATTAACAATGTAAGGCAATTTCAAGGCTAAATGAGTTAAATACAAAATGGTTTCAGTCCCACGGTTTCATCAGAGCAAACCAGCTCTGCTTTCGTTCTCGTCCAAAACTCCAATGGTTCTCTCCCTGTCGAGAAAACGTCACCTCCTGTACCTCATTAATGATACTGAACAGTTAAAAAAAGAGGGGCTGCAGGACATTTTTACCCCATATCGTTGTAAACTTGGCAGACACTTCCCTTCAGTAAGATTTGTCGTCGACTGCGAATTCACTTTAGAGAGGAATTTCAAGTCCCGAAAAAGAGAAACCATGACTACAGTACTCATGTACATTGTAATGCAAAATGTTTACAGTTGGTACAGCTCATTTTTATTTTGTTTCAACAGCTTGTTTTATTTTGAACATCGCTAAGCTTTTACTGCCATTTATAATTTTCTAAATATTATGGTGAAATTTATAAATTTCATTGAATAAATTTGATTTTTTTTCTGAAAAAAATTATTGTTCTACTTATAGTTTTGTCACTAGTATATGTGTGCATTAAAATTAACTCTTTTTCAGCTGGATCTTGCTTGCCTATGTTCTTATCAACATTCAGTCACTACTCATTTTTTCACTTAGCTGCCAATATGATTGTGTTGTATAGTTTCTCTAGTAGTGCTGTTTCATTTTTTGGGAAAGAACAATTTCTGGCATTTTATTGCAGTGCAGGTAAAGTGTTTTTCTTTTTAAATAGGTAATGTGTAGATTACATTCATCCTTATTAATAGCACACATTAAAGTTTGTTTTCATTCTATAAAAAATCCATTTAACATTTTTTGTATAATATTGAGTTGGTGCGAATGGAAATGTCCGATGAGAAATAGCTTTGGGAATGACCCCCATATAGCTAAAAGTAATTACCTACAAGCTTTTGGCATCTTACATCACAGAACTGCTATAAATAGCTATCATGCATGTGAAGTACAAGTTACAGATTTAATTTGTTTGGGCATAAGGTGCTTCTAAATTCGACATGGAAAACTCAGATTTGAGAGTCATCTTTCTTTACGAATTTAAACTGAGACATTTTGCTGCAGTTGCTGCTCGAAACATTAACAGAGCATTCGGAGAGAATGCAGCCAAGGAACAAACCATTCAGTGATGGTTTCGAAGTGGAGATATGGACCTGAAAAATGAACCACATGGTCACCGAGAAGTTGCAGTTTCTGACGATGTTCTGCAAAGTGTTGAAGCTGAACCGCGGAAAACATGTTGTGAGATAGCGGCCAAGCTAGGTGTCCACCACACAATTGCTCGCCATCTGGCTGCACTGGGTAAGGTCAAAAGATGGATTCTTGGGTACCTCATGAATTGCCAATTTCCAACAAGATGAGATGTTTGGAAGTCTGTACATCACTCCTTTCCAGGAATGAAAGAGAACCTCTACTGCAGCGAATCGTTACCTGTGATGAGAAATGGGTCCTTTATGACAATCGGAACGATCTGTACAATGGTTGAGCAAAGCACAGCCTCCTGGACACCATTCCAAGTCACCTACATCCCAGGAAGGTTATGCTTCTGGTATGGTGGTCTACAGCTGGAATAATTCATTGCAGTTTCTTGCCAAGTGTCAAACTATCATTTCAGAACGATATTGTGATGAATTATGACAGATGCACTGGAAATAGATTGTGAAACAACCTGCTTTGGTAAACAGGCATGGCGTTCTCTTGCAAGATAATGCCCATCCTCATGTTGCATAACGGACGATGCTGACACTACGCTATGAAGCGATGCCTCATCCCCCTATTCCCCTGACTTGTCACCTACAGATTTTGTCACCTGGATCGCTTTCTGTCTGGCAAATGGTTCACCCAAGATACGGAGGTTCCCCGTGCAGTTGATGACTTCTTCGCATCCTAGCCACAAGACTTTTTTCGTTCCGGGATCATGGCCTTGTCAGACAAGTGGCAACAGTGTGTCAATTCAGAGGGAGATTATTTCGAGTAGATCAGGTACTGTATTTTTCAGTTATAGCCCATCAAAGTGTGATGGTCATTTTCCGGACATTTCATTCGCACCGACCCAATATTAAATTACATAAAAATCATGTTTACTTTTATTTTGCAATTTTTCACACTATGCAATAATGTTGTATTCAATAAATGGTTAATGATTTTCATGTGTAGTTAAACTGAATACATTTGCATTATCTTAATTTTTAAATAAATTTCTATTCTGGGTTCTGCCATGAAAAGTAGTATTTCAAACATTAAAAAACTCAAATAAAACAAAAGATTATTTTCCTTTTAAAATTACTTTTGTGTTTTATCAAAGTATTGTCTTGCAGCAACAACTTTTCATGATTGATAAATTTTTTTTATATAATATACCAAATTATAACTTAATTTTTAGGTTTCCTAAAACAATGAAAATTTCAAAATAAGTTTTGATAGCAATACAGTAGAGTCACATCTTTGTCAATAATACATTTCCAGACCTACTGTGGTTTCATAAAACCTTGAATAATACTGAATGCTATAACTGGTTATATATAGACTTACAGTGATGGATTGGTTAGTCAGATAGGACTATGAAATGTATATCATCTGTTGACCTCAGGCTTTTTGAAAATGTTAAACAATTTGAGGTCTTATAAATGAGCTGGATTTGGACGTAGTATTTTACACAAAATTAATTTACCAGTTCTGATTGATAATTATTAATTGATTCTATGATTAATGTATGTACTCTTTCACCTTTTTCTAAAAATTGTTCTTGTTTGTATAAAGTTGAGATTGTAAAGATGAGAGGGGAATTCTTGACTACTACTAATTGACTTGACAATATCACAACTTTTGATCGTTTATACTTTTCCTGAACTAAGGTCCCAAAACTTTCTCTTGCACTGGTTGATTGGGTTACTTTTAAAAATAACGTTAAAATAACGTTTTTAAAATAACGTTATTTTTTAAAATCCAATCACTATTAGCTTTTCAACAAGCTACTGGATTTATTTATTCTCGTTTACTGCCTTATTGAAGTATTTCAATTTCAACTAAAAATAAACTCTTGTCAAATCCCATGTTATTTTTATCCTATGTCCCTTAGTATTATACCTTCCAGCGTCCATAAGCAATTTCCCGACTTCCAGTAACCCTGTCTGGCACTACATTCATGTCACAAGCATAAATACAACAATGGGGCAAACTTTAATTGATGAGTTGCATACTATCAGACACTACTAATGTTAAGTAGGATAATAGTTTAATATGCTATGCACTTCATGCACCATTAACTTGTACTTTCATATATATTGTAGGGATCTTAAGGGAATCATGAACTGCTCCTCAGTCACCGATACTTTTGAATCAGAGTTCTTAACTGTTACTGGAATATCAAAATAACATTGATTTGGTAGCAGTGATTGAGAGTATCTGATTTGTTAGCAGTGATTGAGCTGATACCTTGGCTGAAATCGATACTGCTACTGCGACCAGTGACTCGGTAGCAGTGAAAACTGACTGAGTATTGGTGATTTAGTAGGGGTGACAGCTCATTTATCGGTGATTCCCTCGATGGAGTGTGGGGTGGGGTTCCATGGCGTATTTTGGTTTCTCCAGAGGATTTGGATTTTCAACCGGATGTTACAGGTGGCTTTATGACACATCATCTTGCTGCGAATTTGACTAAATAAAAAAGAAGCTCGACCGTGTAAAGGAAAGTTGTTTTTAAAATTCGCTATTTTAAATGACAAATTAATTATTGTTCTTCAACTTTCTCTGATTTATTTAGTTACATTTATATAAAAAACACATGATCTAGAATTTTTTTCTATTTTTTTGGTTTTGTTCAAACATAAAAAAAATTTCTTTTTATCCTTCATCTTCATATCCCTAAATATTTCTATTGATGTTATAGGTTGAGTCCTTTCCAATTCTGTGACTGGCAAAAGTGAGAAATATATCGTTCTTTTTGTCATTAGGAACTCCACATTTTCATACTCATAATTGAGAAATGACTAGGTTAAATGACTTGAAATATGGCATTTGAGGTTAAATTTTTACTTAAATTCTAAATTTTACACAAAAATTGGGTGTTTGTATGCAATTTAATATGAAAACAATCCCCCAAAAAAATTTTACATACATGAATTTATAAAAATGATAGAAAACAATATGATATACCGCAAAAGAATATAGTTAACTTTAAATTTGAGTGTAATAGACACAAATGGATTTGGATATTACCAGTGATTTAGAAAATGACTTAATGTTTTGAAACAGTTGCTCCTTGAATATATTTCAGTACCTCCAGATTATCAAATGTAAGGAAATTGTCTTGTTACACATATAGTGTAAAAAATTTTCTTCAACTAGCCAATATTTTAGGTAAGAGTACTTAATTTAAAACTCTTTTTAAGAGAAAAAATAGGTACGTGAATTAATTATTTATTTAACAATGAAAATTCAATAATTTACATTCAATTAGAAGCAAATTAATCAAGTATTCTAATGCATATATCTTGATTTTAATGTTTGATTAATTATAAAATTTTATTTTTATGAAATAAAAATTTCGATATATATTTTGATCTTTAAAAACCAGTTATGAGCAAGTGTTAAGTTACCTATGCCTAGTAGTTCAAAATAACAATCAATCACTGTCAGGAAGAGAAAAATGTTTCTCTTAAATTAGTTTATTGAGGGGAAAAAGTATCTAGAGAGGGAAAGAAATAACGGGCTTTTAATATAAAAAATGACTCATCGGCGGAATAAAAATGTTTAATTCAGTTTAAATTGTAATTTTATTGAGTGGTATTGTGTTTGGTTAAATTTTAAAAATGTAAAGGATATTTCGGTTGTCCTGTGGATGAAAAGAAATACCGGGGTTCGAACTGGATTCTCTGGTGTTGCAAGGAGTGACGCTACTAATTCAGCTGTGTATTACTCTTACGGAGGGAACTAGCAAAGGATTTAAAACATAAATAGGAGCATCCTGTTGCTATGAGTAGCTAAGAGATACTTATAATCAACCAATCAGTTTCAGTTTAGAATCACAATCATAGTTTAAAATCAGATATTCTTCAGTAACAGTCACAGTTAGAACTGATACTGTGAAATCACTGTTTGTAACATCTCTAACGTATTAAAGTAAGGTATACTGATATCTTATACTAATCCTTTAAAAGAGTACTGTATAGTGTCATGTTTAGTGCTAAGGAAAGATAAAACAATCGAAACAATACTTTTGCATCAAAGCAAATAGCAATGAAAGAGCACGTTATTACATATTTTAATCGGAAGCTCTATTACATGTTCTTGTATATGACTGCAGTTAGGTTGATTAAAATTCCTTTTTTAGTTGTCTGCACTAAACCAGATTCTGAATTGGTTGAAACAGGGGCATAACTATATCTCAAAGAAATAAAAGATTCAAGTAACAAGTCTTTAGTATCACTATCTTAACTTAACATCATCAATCCAGCTCTTTTTTGAGTATAAAGAACAGGTGATCCGGCAAATTAGGGTCCATTTTTGAGAATCATTGAAATTGAGAATTATTGGGAAGAAACTTCATTCAATGAATCAATATTATCCAAATGAAGAAAAATCTATTTGTGAAAGTAAATGAAATCATCAGAAGACAAGTTATTTTCTGTAAGATATTAGCACACTCCGAAAGGGAAATCAGAATAGTTTCAAAACTAAGAAAAATAAATTGAGTCCTGAAAAATCACAATCAGTGATCTGTATTAGAGAAAAAGATTAGATATCGATCTTCCCAATGAACGTCACCAAAGTTTTTAAGTACTAATTTTGGTAGGAATATATTGGTGAAATATAAATTCTAAGAAGGTAAATTTTATCGGTCATCTTGTATGGTATTCTTTGATGAATGTTTGCTTTACTTATCAGTTATTTATTTTACTTTTCCATTATCTTTTCTTGTTATTAAAGGTGTTATAGCATCATTTACTAGCTATGTCTACAAGATTGCTGCAGGACAAATGATTTTTTCATTAGGTGCAGTAAGTGTTTTCCTTGTTTAAACTCATTAGGTTGTTTAATATTTTTGCTTTAAAGTAATGTTGTGTTTAATTTTTCTATATAGAAATGCAAAATTTTCTAATCTGATCCAAAAGAAAAGTTTTATTAATGGACCAAATTTTGTTAACTGACTAGAATCTGAGTTACTTCCCTTCTCTTTGATTAAGGTCTGTAAAAATTATGTAAAGCTTATAAAAGCATTAAAATGTTATTTTAAATGGGAAATATATATGTGGGGGTGCTGGTTTGTGGGCGATTGGCAACATTACGAAAGTTTTAAAGAATAACTAAATTTAATGAGATTTATGAATATTTACAATGAATTTGGTTTAGACAATTAAAGTTAAGTGCACAGCACAGACATCATAAACTCCATCGGTGCTCGTCGCCCGTCAACATTGCACAGTCTAACGCTACGTCCGTCTTGTAGCTTCGTCGTCTTCCTTCTGTGTCGCTTTTTGACTGCGTTCCTCCAATGCGCGGAATGGCTGCGCAGTGGTCGGAGATGACATCAGCGCGGAGGTGCCCTCTAGTGGCAGTCTGGGCACCACATATATAAAGAAAAATGAAGTATCTTGCTATCCTTTGCTGATCACCTGTTCAATTTAGTATTTGACGACAACTCTCATTAAGTTCATAAATTTGTTGTATTCTTTCAATTAAATAGTTTTGCTGTGTTGACGAATTAATTGAATACACTGAAAATAATTTTAAAAATCAGTTTCCCAAATGAAGATTTTAAATAGAAAACGCTATATTAAATATTAGTACTTCTGTAAATAGGTTATTGAAATAAATAACATTTATGTAAGCAGTTTTCTGATAAACAAAGAATTCTCAAAATAATGATTTTCATACTCAAATGTAAACAAACCCTTGGAGTTCCAAAGTCTTATAAAATGTTAGTGCTTTCAAAAGATTTTTGAAAATTTTAAAATAAAAGAAATTTAATTTCTGGTAATCAGACATTTCTATATTTCTGCTAAATAAAAGGCACTTTATGTTAACCCTCCCTTAAATGGATGAGATATCTTGTCCATTGTGATTTGAACAATTTTCATAATGACAAGGTATCTCATTATCAAGATATTGCCAATTTTTTTTATGATGACAAAGATCAAGGTCTGGTCAGTTTTCATTTAATAACTATATATATCATCCATCAAGATCTGGTTCAGTTTTACTAATGACGAGATACCTCACCAAGACAACCACCTGGAGGTTATATAATCAGAAAGGGGGATACATAAACCGAATCATACAATTAGATTAAATAATATAGATATTTATGGGTACTGATTACATGATTATATTTATTTTGAATATTTTTTAATAAACCCATGTGTGTCCCAACTGAAAATTTCAAAAAGTGAAGACAAATAGTGTACCTATAAGAGATGTTTTAGAAAAAAATTAATTATACACTTTTTACATTTTCATACTCATTTATAATTTTAAAGCTTCCCTAAATATTTGTTTTTTCAAATACATAAGAATATTTATATGGATCAGTCGAATGTATCTTGATTCCCTGAATTACTGCACTATTTGAAAGTCATTCCACAAGCATTTCCCTTGAGAATCTTTGTACTTAGGGTATTCTTGAACCTGGAAGTACCCCACTGCTTTGCTACCTATCACTGCCATCGCTCTCTTTTGATGGTCCTGTCTAATAAATAGCTTACTGCTATGATCAATTGATCGAAGAAGGGGAAAGCACTCCCTCCCTTTGTCCAAAACCTGACACTTTTAGAGAGAACTCTGAGATACCTTACCGCCTGGAGGGTTAATATTTAGTGAAAAGAATCAAATAAAGTATTTGTTATTTGCTTTAATGTGTTCAAAATATTCTGTAAATGATCATTAATTCATAGTATTTTTTATATAGTCAGGGGCTATAATGGCTATACTATCATCACTGTGCTTTCAATTTCCTGATACACGTTTACATATAGTTTTCCTTCCATTTTTCACATTTGCAGCTGGCCATGTAAGTTCAATTTCCAATGTTTATTCATAATTTTTTATTGATAAGTAAAAATTAAAGTAATTTTCTAATTCATTATGTCACTTTAGTTAAGATGATTTAAATTTCATAAAAGAGAAAACTTTAGCATGATGTAAAGAATAATTTATGTTAACATAAGAGTTTATGAATAAAATATGGTAATTTAAAGTTCAATTAAATTTTTGACTTTTACATTTTATATAAAATTTTCAGTATAATTTCAGGCATTTAAAAATTTATTTAAATGCATTATTTTGTTCACTTTTATATATTTATTTAAAAAATTTCAATTGTTTACTAAATGTTTTTTCTAAGATGAATTATTCTTTCAATTCTTGAGGTTTGGATTTATGAAGTGAAGTTGTTACAGAATCGCTAAACTACTATTACAATGCAACAGAACTGAAAATTTTTATTTGGTATGCAGCACATTTCAAATACCAATACCTTCTATCTATCACATCTTAAGACTAATAGGAGAGCTAATACTTGAATCATGAGGCAGTAGTTTTGATACTATCATCTAAACTTAAAACAATATAGAAACCAAATTTTAACTCGTCAAATTTCGAAAAATCTCTAAAAAATTACAATAAACATACTTAAAAACAGATTCTTATTTTTGCTTGTTAAAATATTTGTACCATCTTTAAAGTTATATAAAATTATTTTATAGTTTTGAATTCTTTTTTTGTATTTTATGATTCTTATTCTTTCAGACAATAAAAGCCATTATGGCTCTTGATTTAGTTGGCTTGATAGCAAAATGGAAGTTATTTGATCATGCTGCTCATTTAGGTGGAGCTATATATGGATTGTGAGTTTATTTAGTTTCAATATATAATTATTTCAATATATTAACATTTAATCTCTTGCACAGCCCAGAAATGTTTATTTTCTCAAACATAACTTAAGACATTTGAAAAGTTGGGTTTGGTATCTCAACAGTGTTCATGTATCGATAACATAGCTTTCTAGAATAAAATAACTAGTACAATAATAATGGGAGCTTTGTTTTCACTCACTCCCGAAAACCTAATGAATCTGAAAAACCCATTCCTCAAAAAAATTTATTTGTTTTCAAATTGATAAAGCGTCTTGTAGATCAGACTATTATAAATAAATTCTAAATGGAAACACAATTAAGAATACTTGTGTAAGAACCAGATGGACACATTTTTTGATTAAGATGTTCCTTCATAAAAAACAATTTTCCGATATAGCATTTGTATATGATTTTATTCCTTTAAATACAAAACATGGTTGTATGACGACAGAAGCAAAAAATTTGAAAGTGCAAGTGGCATAGAATTATCTTGTGTTTCTCAGGCACATGATATCCTGTGAATATTTCTCCTATGGTACATTGCATCTGTAAAATAATTTGATCCCAAATTGGATTTATCTTGCATCTTTCTATTGGAAACATAATAATTTAAATTCATGTGATTAATATTTTCAATATTTTAAAATTATATCAGGATAAATGATATTCATTGAATTTTATTTAAGCTTTTAATATAAATGCTATTCAACAAATCAAATTGTATCTCTGGTACTAAGTAGTTATTGATGTACAGAGGTCCCATTAGTTTTACTAACAGGGTTCATGGTTTATAGCCCTTGAAAGTCCTTAAAGAGAACTGGAATATAATTTTTTTTATAACTAGAAAACAAAATAACCAGATAAACTGCATTTATTTTGGCCAAATCTTTTTAGTTATGAGTGGTTGAAATTAAGAGCCTTTAATGTTAAATTAGCATTTCAGTCTTTTTCTTATACTGTCCAAAATAATCAGCTGATTTAAGTATTTTGTTACATTAAACTGGTGAATAACCCCTAAAAAAATTAATGCCTTATTTTAGTTTAAAAGCAATATTTTATAATTATTAATTAATTCATGATTGAAAAATAATGAATTGAGAGGTGTGTATATTTTGAGTGCAATCCACTCAGCAGTGGCTCAAATCTAGGTGTGTAAAATTTTATTTCTCTCCTTTTGATAGTTTTTGAGAGTCCTTTATTCAAAATTGCATGATTTTGACATTTTTTGGTGAATGTCCTAAAATAGAATTTTGAATTTATTTGGAGAAAATATTTTTTCTATACTTGGTCAGCTTAACTTGGTTATACACAATATAGATCAGTAAAAAGTCTCATGAGCATTAATGCAATGCTCTGATTTGGTATGAGTAAAATCACTCACTGCTTCATCAGCAACTCAAAGTATTTTTAGCTTTTTGTTGCTTGGAAATTATTTATTATGCAATCCAGTTTATGTTTTAATGAAATAAAACCCAAAAGGTCAAAGCAACTGAAAAATCAAGTGCATATATGGATATATACTAAAGCACTATTAAAATTCTAAATTTTAAGATACCCCAAACAGTTTTTCTTCTATATTTCCAACAATTATATATATTATGGTCCAATTTGTTCAAAGATTTATGTTTAGCGTAATTTTGATAAGGGAAATCTTCTAATGGCATCAAAAGTGTGGGTTTCTATGTGAAATTTTGGAAATAACTATGAAGAACCCTTATGCAAATGAAATGTACATTTATTTGTAGTAGACATTATTCAAGGTTGAATGAAAATATTTTATTGCGATTCAGGGTTGGTTGTTTTGGCATTTTATGGCGCAAGGGTCATATTTGGCCAAGCTGTGCCAAACACAAGACAACGTTCAACAATTCCAGGAATAGGAATAACAAGAGGTGTTCAAATACTTTTTTGACTGTCTACTTGAAATGTATAAAAATTTTATTGTAGCCAAATTTTACCACAACTTTTATTTTAAACTATATTTGCCTGCAATCTAAAGTTCCAAATTCGGAAAATTTTCACCTCTCATTTTCCCTTTTTATTTTGGTGTTAATTGATTTAATAACTATATTTAATTAATTTTGTTTGTATGTTGGTAAAAATTTATGACTTTTTGATTTATTATTGATGACTTGATTTTAATACATAAAACTGTTGGTATTGCCATGTTTTGTTACATTACATAATGATTTAAAATAATTTTTTTTCTGTCAATTTTCTCAGAAATTGAGTTATTTAAAAATAATTTTGCATTACATTTTAATTTACTAGTGTTTCCACATAAATTTTATTTAATCTTGAAAGTAAATTCTAGTCATTAAGAAAATAAGGGCCTTAAAATGTTTTTAAAGAATTGGAATCTTGAACTATTTTGTTTAGATAATTTCTTTAAACTTATTTTTACAATGAAGATTTCTACTTAAAATGTGTTTTATATTTATGGAGAATTAAAAAGCAGTTTTGTAAACCTTTTAAACCTACTTTTCTATGGATTTACTTATGATTGAAATTTTAGAATTGTGTTTCTCTATTTTTCATTATGCTGATTTGAATACAGTTTATGATTTAGCTCAAATCCACAGATTAAAAGATATTTGGTTTAGTTTTCATTTAAAAAATTTATTTTTAACATGTTTTTGATTGAAAGCATTCCATCTGGTTCAAACACGGAAACATTAATTTTCTACTTGTATCTATTTTAATATGAATCCAACACAATTCTATTTTATTTTTTCAACATTAAATATATTTGCTTCTTGTTTTCAGAACTTATTTATACTTTGGTCGTGAATATATATGGAATAAGCGAGAAACTATTTTTATATGGTACCACAACATAAGGGAAAGAAAAGAATAATACAGTAAGTGTAACACCCACTTAATACCTTTTTAGTGGATTTTGAGGTAAAATAATCGTATTTTCAAAAACATTTAAGTTCCTTTAGTCAAGGTTTTTTTAACGTGACAATTTCAAAAAGTAGATTTCTTAATTTTAAGATATTGAACAGAAATTTCCAGAAACTACGTATAGAAAAATTACAATTTTTATTGATAGATTATGGTAAAATTTCAGCAATGTACAGCATTTAAACATTAGGGGCTATAATTTAAAGTAGACTAAATTTATAGCAACAGTACTTTAAAATTTGTTTAGTTAATTTACCTGATAAGAAAATATTTCTTCACTGAATAAATGGCACCATAGTATAAAAGTGAAAATTAATGCTTATTCATTTTTGTTTTCAGGTGGATCAATCAGGACAAAACAAAGCTGAAATTTGTTCTTTTGCAGTGAGCATCCTCTCTATTAAATTTCAAGTCCATCTAACTGTCATTGTTAACTGTGATAAAATAAACTTTAAAGATATTTTATCTTAATAAATATTTAATGTGCAGTCTTTTGATATTTTCATTTTGTGAATTTTTATTTAAATTAAAGGCTTCCCATAACATGAAATTGATATCTACATGTTACACCGGGGTTCAGTGGGTTTGCCTATTGTGCTAGTACCCTGCGAGTTGTAGGCAGTGCAAGTTTGATTCCTATAACTTACTCTCAGTGTATTTCTTTCTTCCATGTAGTAAAATTTTCCTTGCGTCAGTATGTTCATTACTTGACATTGCCTGTCTTGGGTTTGGTGCAGCTTGGCCAAATATGGCTCTTGCGCCATAAAATCCCAAAACTAATTATATTTTACAAGTGTCTTTATTTCTATAGCATTCTGTAGTGATAATACCCTTAGAGAACGACTTTTAAATGAAAAGTATGCAATATTTCATTCAGGATCTCCAAAATTTGATTATAAACTGCAGCTGGTTACACTAGTGAAACAAAAATAACAGTACTCAGAGAAGGCCCTAGTTTACATGACACTTCTATGCAACAGCCAAAATGGTACTCTAAAAAGTCACTTAAAAACAATAAATTAAAACTAATAATAAATTATTACAAATATCTAATGAGAATAATAAATAAGCAGCAAAAATTAAAATCAATACAAGAACTGAGTTTAACTGAATGTTATGGATGCTCTAAGCATGTCTACCATAAATTTCCTCCAATAGTTTGCTTCGCGAATTACGGCTCTTGTACCACAACTCCTATTGTTAAGGAGATGCTGAATGCATTAGATAAATCTTAACCCTTTAAAGCACTTTGAATATATCTCTTGCTTACTAAACATTTGTTGCTTTTACCAACAGAGTACAGCACAATTGACCATCTAAAGATATTTTGAAAGAATATGAAAAAGGTTTTCATTACTTTGGAACTTTGAGAACGCATGCAATTTGAAATTGTGAGGACTTAGGATTTTTAATAATCTTAGGTAAAAATTTGCCTTCAAAAGATTAAAATAAGACTTATTTCTTACTTTGATAAGCTTTTTAAATTTTTAATGACACCTTTTCCATTGAGTTTCAGAAAATTAAAATTTTCTCAATCAAAATTTTTCAATGGTGCTTAATGTTGAGAGATAATGAATAAAATTGTAATCAAAAATCAAATCAAAGTGCTAATAAAAAAGAACCACAAAGGAAATGGGCAGTTAATCGCAAGAAAATAAAGAAAAAATAGAGTCAATAAGGTGTGAAAAACTAGTTGGCTTGTGCAACTTCAAAATCTATGTTGGGAAATTCTTAACTGATATTTTACTCTTTTAATACGCTATTCCTTGAACATTATGTCATGCATTTATTTGGTCTACACTATTTAAAAATGTAATGGTATTAAACATGTTTTTAAAAAATACTACCTGATACCCTGCTGAAGAAATACAAAGGGAAGTTGACTGATTAGGGATTAGTCTGCTAAAAAAGCTGAGTGTAAAACAGAAATATTGATAAAACAAAAGTTATTATGAAACAATGTAATAATTTCCTACAAATTTCATCTCTGGGTTTACATACAGTATATTTGAAGGTATGTTTGAAACTTTTGTACTTATCTAATAGCAATTTTATAACATTTCTTTCATTGCATGAATACAAGTTTTTCTTAAAGCAAGTTTAATTAATTTTTCAGAAATACTCGATATAATTGTTTATAAAGACTTGATAAGAATTTAGTAGGTTAACTTTATTATAAAAAGTATTCTGTATTTCATGTGAAAACAGATGTTTAGAACCATTGAGACAATCCAAAAAAATGCTGATTCTAATATCAACCAAATACAATTGGTGATCACATTATTAGAGCCACAGTGCAAAAAAAGTATTTTCTGAGTTTGGGGTAAAATGGATACCGACATATAATAGGTTGTGAAACTTAGTGTTGCTAACTATTCATTTAAAATTTGGTAACAAAAGAATGTCACATTTAATAAAAATAATTCATTCTAACCAGGTTTTCTTTCTAATAGTAACCAGTTGAAATGTAAAATTGTTAACCCTCCAAGCGGAGTGCCCGAGTGCAGCTCAGAAGGGTTTGTGTGTTAGGCAGCAGACCTGAAATATTTTGAGGAGCGAGACATCCTGGGGTCAGGGTGATGTCTGAACATTTAGGGTCTGCCACTTGCTGTGTGGTAATTTCCCTGGGCTGTATTCAAATTGAATTTTCTATGAATGAGCTGGTTTCGGCATGCCTCTTGGAGGGTTAGTTTATAATGGTGGCTCTAATATGATCACCTACTGTATCATTAGCAATAAACATTAAAGCAAGTATTTGTATATTTTATATTGGATAGTTGAATAAGTTCTCGCTGTTTTCCAACAGATGGCGTTACCGGAACTGGGTGCGTTAGTTTATGATAGTGACGCATCTATTTACAAGTACTATAAGCAAGCTTGAAATCCAGTGTATGTTATTTCGCGGAAGTGCAAACAACTTTATTTTTCATTGCGTTAAATATGTCAAATTTCGTGCCAAAAAAAGAGTATTTGCAGGGAATTTTACTGCACTATTTTATTCAAAAAAAATCTGCAGTTGAAGCTCACAGAATTCTTGTTGAGACTTACGGCGACCATGCTATGTCTGAAACAACTTGTAGAGATTGGTTTAGACGCTTTAAAAATAATGATTTTGATCTTGAAGATAAAGAACGCTCTGGCGCACCGAAGAAGTTTGAAGATGAACAATTGGAAGCATTACTTCATGAAGACTCATGTCAAACGCTAGCTGAACTTGCAGAATCATTAGAAGTTGATCACACAACAGTTTTGAAAGCATTAGGAATGATTCAAAAGCAAGGTCATTGGGTGCCGTACGAGTTGAAGCCGAGAGACGTCACACACACACAAACAGCGTCTTTTCACCTGTGAACAACTGCTTCAACGGCAGAAAAGGAAAGGGTTTTTGCATCGTATCGTAGCTGGCGATGAAAAATGGATACTCTACGATAACCCTAAGCGTAGAAAATCGTAGGGTAAACCCGGCCATCCATCAACATCTTCAGCAAAGCCGAATATCCATGGTTCCAAGCTTCTGCTCTGCATTTGGTGGGATCAGCTGGGTATAGTTTATTATGAGCTGCTCAAACCAAATGAAACCATCACGGGAGATTGCTACAGACTACAATTGATGCGATTAAGCCGAGCATTGAAGGAAAAACGGCCGCTATACGAGCAGACACGACAAGGTCATTTTGCAGCATGACAACGCTCGGCCACATGTTGCAAAACCGGTAAAAACCTACTTGGAAACGCTTAAGTGGGAAGTCCTACCCCACCCGCCGTATTCACCGGACATTGCCCCTTCCGACTACCACTTGTTCCGGTCGATGACGCATGGCCTGGCTGAGCAGCACTTCCGTTCTTATGAAGATGCCAAAAATTGGGTCGACTCTTGGATAGCCTCAAAAGACGTGTGGTTTTTCTGACACGTGGAATCAAATGCTGGCAGAAAGATGGGGAAAAGTAGTGGCTAGCGATGGACAATACTTTCAGTAACATGTTTTTTAATGATTTTTTAAAATAAAACATTAATTTTCACAAAAAAAACAGCGAGAAATTATTCAACATCCCAATACATTACGTCAAAAAAGTAGTAGTATTCAATTACTTTAGTATGTAATCACAAACCGTAATACAGGGGCAGTCATGGCTCAGTGGGTATGTCCACTGCACTAGCAACCTTCGAGTTGTAGGTGGCACAGGTGCATTTCTCCCTTCTGTGTCAGTAAAACTTTCATTGTGTGTGAATGTCAATTCCTTAATATTGTATGTCTTGTGTCTGGCACAGCACTGTTTATGGCCCTTGTGCCATAAAACCCACAAAAACAAACTAACTATAATACTACAAGGCAATAACAACCACTAAATTTAAATGAAAGCTTAGTAACTTATATAGTACAGTATCAAAATCAGAGTAAAACATGTTGAATCCACCCTTCTGGGTAAAGCAAATATTAAAACTTGAACTGATAAATGATAATTTGACTTCAATTTTCTTTTGATTTGTATACGTAATTATGAATACTTTATTAATAACACTTAACCCAAAGATCATAATTGCGATTGAAGAATGTTTTTACAAAATAAAAAACATTTTGTACTGATTATGTTATATCCCTAGAACAGGATCATATTTCTAAGGCAAATTTTTAGGGAAAATTAAAATTCTGTCAGTGTTCTTTTTTATACCAAGGGATTGTAGAAAAAGTGTAAAAAGTCTGCTTTATGGGACTTAGTTTTATAAAATCAACATTAACTGATCATTTGCATTGAATTGGGTTACATAACAAACCTGTGATTCTTTTCCTGAACGAACATTGTCTCAGGTGTGCTTCTTGTGGACTTAAAATGTGCATTTCTTGAGTTGTAATACTATTTCTTTAGGTGCATATCAACTTACTAGCAACAACTATGCACAACTTTTATACTGGGTTAAATTAATTGAGAGTACAAAGAGCATGGAAGTAATAACTGAGCTTTATCTAGTCTTAGAGCAATTTACAACATTCAAAGCATATTAAGTGAAATCCAACATATATTTTTAAAATAAATTTTCACATTCTAAAAGTTTAAAATTAAGAATCATAATCAAGTTTGTCTGTATTTGTCGTAAGGCCTTCCACATCAACTTCTTGTTCAGTCGCATTTAGCATATTGAGAGTAATATCAGCTGATTTTGCAGATGGCTGGGATAAAACACTACTGGTGTTTCTGACTTTATCCTGAGCCATAGTAGTCTTAGGAGTAGTAATAATAGGTTGTTTCCTTAGGGGCAAACCAGCTTCTTCATAAGCATGCCTCTTCATACTACTTCTGATTTGTAGAAGAGTTCGATCTTTTATTCGTTGGCACAGCTTATCAACTTCTTCCCCAAACTTTAGAATAGTAGCTCTAAGTGCAACGATATCACTGTCGCAAACCTTATGACGGGATTCGTATTCTGGATTCAGTAACATTTCCAGTTCACCAAGGCGGGTAAACGCAGTTCCAACATCGTTAAAGATTTCAGCCACAATATGTGAAGTTTGTCGGGTATTTTGACTCATGTTCGCCAAGAATATTTTGAATGAAAGGAAATAATAAAATTTCAGAAAGAAATTGTCATATTTTCACAAGATATCAATTTGAATAACTAACGGATTAGCTAGAGACGAATGAGATTTGTTTGTCAATAGTCAAGCCAAAATATTGTAATGGTGATTTTTTACTTTCAGTCATGTATTCTCTACCTCTCAACTCAATTGAGAAAGATTTTAATTTTATATTTTCACCAGTAAAGCAATTTGAATCTAAAAAGAATATTAAAAATATTTTCCACCTTGTAACCGTTAAAATTTTCAGTGTAATAATTGTAGGATTCGGTAACAATACCTACTCCTACGCGTTGCTCACAACTCCGCTAAAAAACTAAATTTCAACGTCTTTGGTTTATGTTCAATACAAATCATTTTGGCGGGTAAAAGGTAAACAAAAGTAAAACTATTAAAATCGAGATTTCGCAACCTTTTTAGCGATTAAATATCCCAAAACAACTTCAACTCGTTTTAAACTATTTTTGTATTGCCAAAAGTATTTGGATGAATATTTATTAATTACATATATATGCTATTATGAGTACAATTATCAATCTGTCTCAAAACGAGCAGAAAACTAATAGTTTAGACCAGCGATTCCCACCCATTTTATACTTGAGTACCACCTGAGAATTTTGTAGGGTCGTGGTGTACCACTGGTTATGTTAAAACTTTTTGAGGGGGTCAAATAAATTCTATACACATCTGAATAACTTTACAAAATGTATTTAAGTATAAATAAAACAAAATACAGAAAAAAATCCATAAAACTAGAAAAGCCGTTAATATGTTATTGTTATTAACAAAGGGCAAATACAATTTCCCAACACTAAAATGTCTATCAGGAGGCTTAATGAGTACAATTATCGTTTAGACCAGCGATTCCCACCCTTTTTATATTGAGTACCACCTGAGAATTTTGTAGGGTCGTTGCTAATCCGTTAGTTATTCAAATTGACATCTTGTGAAAATGTGACAATTATATATGCTATATAATTGTCGTGAATGAGAAACGTACTATTGCTTATTTCTTAGAGCTTCTATATCAGGTTCAATAGTGCTTATCTTTAATCTTAAGTCATTTTCCATGCAGTCTATTCCTGTACTTGTTTTTCACATACACTAGCACTGAAAACCTACGTTCACATAAATATGTTACAAATGGAGTTAAAAATTTTAGTGCTTGACTAAAAAGAGCAAGATACTCATTTCTTGTAGACATCCAGAAAGAAACAAGACTTTTCTCCTTGAAAGAGTCTATCATTGAACTGTCACTGATTAGTTCTATGAAACATTCATTAAGTTTTAACCCAGTATTTTTGGTTTGTATTATTATTGAACCCTCCTGCGTTCCACCCCAAATGCTATCGCGTAGCTACTACCAGTTGGGAACTACTGGTTTAGACGATTAATCTAGTCTACCTTTACTATTAATTTCTATTTTAAAATACTTTTTCTCTTATTTTAATGAAACATTTTCTAGAAAGAAACAAAGAACTGGTAATACAGGATCTACAGATATGGCTAGCGAAATGATCCAACGAATGTTTCTTGTACCTGGTCAGTAGTTAACTAATTTGTTTATTTTGTGTGTATTTTTCCTTCAAAGTTGATCATTATAATTTTCTTTTGTGAATTATTTATGTTTAGCAAAAGAAAATACTTGGAATATTAATGTAATTTTCTTGTATCCCATAGAAAGTCAACTTCAAGAAAAATACTTGGTTATTCGCCTAAAGCACCCAAAATCAAGTAAGTATGAATGAACTAATTTTTAAATGGCAAGTTTTTGAATTTTTAATGGATTGTATATTTAGCTTGCACAGAAGCCTTGTATCAATTTTGAATAAAAGCTGGTATACTTGGCACATTTTCCATATTCAATACAAACCACTTATAAAATTAAATTTGATTTATGAAAGTAAAATATCAAAATTCACATCTTATCTCAAATGAAACATTTGTTCCTGTTGATATAGAATCCTAAAATTCTATTTAGTGCATTACTTTGTTTTATACAGTAATGCACTAAATCTTGTTCGTTAGTCATGCTGGTACTACCCAAAGTGATTGTTTTCACAGGTGTTCAGCCAATAAAGTTTTCGTTGATATTGTGTGTTGATAATTGATACTATAAAAGGGATAGAGGGTGTGTCAAGGCAATATGAATACTCTAAGTTGTAAAAAAAAATTTTTTGTCATTTTTTTAATAGGAAAGTCTTAAGAGAGCTGGTGATTATTACAGCTTTAATGGAATATTTCTGATATTAACTCATTTCTTTTAAGTTATAGCTAGATTGGGCGGCTTAGTTAACTGTCTTAAACAGGTGTTTATGCTCTCTTGTTAATTCCCTTGTTCTACTACGACTTTGCTGGTATATCAGTTTCAGTATAGTCTGTCTCCGTCAAGTTGACATTTTAGTTGCATGGTTTTAAACAATTCTATATGTTAAATCAGAGGGAAGGTTAATAGGGGTTAAACCTAAACAATGCATTTCCATGATTGACATCTTTAGTGCTTTATCATTTGATACGGTGTAAGCGATATCAGTGATTATGGGTTGGTGAAATAAAGATTAACCTATGAGGATCACTATACATGATTTTAAGTGAGACAACCATTTTCCCTGGCATTCTTTACCATCTTTGTAGAATGGATTCCTAGGTCATCTATCTTCTCACTGGAACCACACTATTGAGTCTATACTATTGTGGTTTTAAACCAATTGTTAGTTTCAATGCTATTAGATCAGTGCAATACAAATAGCTGAACGTTTATTGCTATGTTCAAAAATAAGATTAACAAAAGAGAAGTAATATATGACTGATAAGCTGAATTGACATCTGTTATTCATAATTTTCATTCTCCATCAAATCTCCCACAATCAAAAGTTCTTGAGCTCATCTTATTTCCTAAATTTTGTTTCTTCTATCAGTCATATTGGGCCATTACTTTTCATGTCTGATAAAAATTTTAGCAAACACCTCATATGTATTATGATTTAAATCGTAGTTTCCCAAACTTTTTGGCCCAATACCCCTTTTTGGAAACATTTTTATTCAGTGCCCTCCTCTTGAAAACTATCTCAATAATAATAAACTGCTAGTATAGCTGTACATGTAATGTTTTAATTTCGCCAAAATATTCATGCAGCTATGTGTAATGTAAGAATTTCAAAAGGCTTGTTTCGAAATAAAACAAATTGGAACTGAAATTATAAAGCTATTAAAATTAAGAACCAAAAAAATAAATTGCACATAAAACACTTGATTGCTCACTATTGTTTATAATTTTTATCAATCAAGTCACTAAAATAAAAGTAACCACTAATGAGAAGGACAATCCTGGTGTTGTATTACTACCAATTGGTCTGTATTAGGCTCTATATTCATCATCATCCTTAAATCTCCAACTATTTGCATTTGATCCTTTTTCCAGTTAAAAGTTTACCCACTAAATCTGCATTCAACTAACAAGATGACAGAAATGCAACCCAAAACTTGCAACAGGCCACATTCCTGGATAAGGTGTGGGTATCTGCTTTTACAATAGGATCTGTACCTGTTTTTGAATTTCAATTTTGACTCTTGATTCATTGATATTTCAACTATGATACACTCACTGCCAAAAGTTAAGCATGTAGAGGAAAATGTTAATTTCCGGAAGCCAATCTGAATTTGAGAGGCTGCATTTCGCTGCAGAGATAGATGGAAGTATGCAAATATGTTCTGTAATAGTCAATCACGGTTTTGTGTCGAGAAATATGCAAAAAAGGCAGTTGTATAAGAAGCTAGCATTGTGAAAGGTTGGAGTTTCATGTAGGTACTGAAAAAGTGTTTAGAACTTTCGTACCATTAGTTTTCAAGACAGACATGTTTCTATGGCTTCCAGAAGACGAATGACAGATAGTGAGCACTGGCGTACTGTGGGACGCCTTGAAGCAGGACAATCAATCACAGATGTTGCTCTTTTCTTCAGCGTTCGTCATTTCATGATTATGGAAACAAGCCAAACAGATGTCCGAAGACCTGTGGCCAGTCGCCCAAGGATTGACCCCTGTGGAAGATCGATATATTGCTGTTTTAGCCAGGCGGAATCGAAGAGTGACCTCCACATGTGTGACATCCATGGTTGCAGCGTCCATTGGTAAGATGAAATCTGCCACTACTGTTCGCCGAAGGTTACACATGAATAGACTGTACGCCCGGGTACCACGAGTTTGTGTTCTTCTATCCGTCCAATCAAGAGGGGCACGATTAAAGTGGTGTCGGCAACATGTGAATTGGACTGTGTCTGATTGGGCCAACATTATGTTCACAGATGAGTCAAGATTTGCCCTGGAGCCAGATGACAAGTGTGTAAGGGTCTGGAGAGAACAAGGCACACACAATCGGCCTCAGAACATCACGCATTCTGAGGTAGAAGCATCATGGTGTGGGCAGGGATTTCATTGGGATATCGCACTGACCTGCATATCTATAGGCAGGGTTCTGTGACGGCTGTCCGGTATCGGGATGAAGTCCTAGAACCCACTGTGAGATTGTACACTGCAGCAGTTGGTCCTGCTTTTGTTTTAATGGATGATAATGCGCGCCCCCATCGAGCCAACATCTTCGATGACTACCTGGAGAGTGAGGGGATTGCCCGGCTTACTCGCCCGACCTTAATCCCATTGAAAATCTTTGGGATGCCCTCAGCCGTGCTGTGTCTGCACGTTTCCCACCCCCAGTCACTCTCACAGAGTTGCAAACTGCTCTACAGAAGGAATGGCAATTACTTGACTCTGGGGTAGTTGATCACCTCATGGAAAGCATGGTCACACACTGTAAACTTTGTATGAGGATGAGGGGTGGTCACATGCCCTATTAATGTCGGTTTTGTTTTGGATTTAAACATCATTTTGTTAATGACTCCATTTTATAATTTATGAAAATTCAATATTGTTTTCATCTTTGTATGTAATTATTTGTTTTGTTTCATGCATATTTGCTACTTTCCTGCCGCATGTCGTGTCAATCAAAGCTGAACTTGTCGATTTTACCTCTTCGTGCTTAACTTTTGGCAGTGAGTGTATATTGCTCCTCAGCATGCCTATTCCCTTAGGGCCAGCATTGCCCCCAAGATTCCTTCAGCACCCACAAGGGGCAGTAATGTCCATTTTGGGAAATTATGATTTAAATGAAGTGAGGGTCATTGAGCAGTAATACATTATAAATTTTCAAGCTGTGACAGAAACATTTCTTTTTGTTCAAGTTATTTTTTTAGATTTAATGTATAAGTTAAACACAATAAATCTCAACAAAAATTTAGACTAAAATAAAAACAAAATTTTTGGGACATTTAGTGTAGGTTGGAATAATATATATGATGCGAAAGAAAATCTCAACATTGCTTTGTGTGTTCATGCAATATTTCTGTGCATTTTCATTGCTTACTAAATTTTACAAGTAATGGCATATTTCAATTATTTTAAGAACTTATGTACATATTGTGTGCACTTGTACATGAATATACAATGCCCATAATCTGGCTTCTACTTACAAGAAATGCAATCTGTATTGATTATTTAAATTGGAAAAAGCAAACAAAATCATTAAAAATGTTGACTGATTTTTAAAGGTGGCCATGAAGTATTAGTAACTGCCTATGCAGGTTTCACACTGTGTATTTTACCTGTACTTAGTATTTTAATAAGTTCAGCATTTTCCTTTTCTCATTTAAAATAACATTTTTTTTTCTGTTTATGTATCTCAAATTTTTCTAGGTACCACAACTTTGTGTGCATTGTCTTATAATAAGTTGTTTGAAATTGTGCATTTTAAAGATGAGTTTTCTTCATGGTTTGTTGGAGACACAGTTAGTGAAGGTAAAATAAAACTCCCACTATCTTTCAATTATCTTTAATACTTTTTAGTTTAAATAGCCAGCTGCTAATTATACTGGTGATATAAAGTACTGATTACCAAATTGTGACTTAATATCCAACTTAAAATTTTGGCTAATATTTGCTGCTACTTCTCAAAAGTGCAAAAATAGAAAATAGCAAGAATCTTGATAAAATTTCTTTTACTTGCATTGGATGTCTGATACCCCCAGATAAAACTTTATAATGGAATGTTTTTGCATTTTAAACACCATTCATTGAATTTTTACAAATTTTATGTATAATGAATTATTGTGGATTTGCTTTGACTTTTACGTATCCCCTTAAGCTAGTTTTGCAACAAAAGAGTCGGAAAGCTACACAATTCATTAATCATAAAAATATTAACTTTCATGAGGTTTAATAAATTAATAACAGTGTATGAAATGAGTAAAGACAAATTATATTGATGTAAAACATTTTCAATTCTCGACTTTTAGACGGAAACCTATACTTGTTGACTGTGGTTGATCCGTTATTTTTTATCCTTCCTTATGTAAACCAAGTAAGTCCTTTTGTATTAAATACCTTAAACTTTGCAAATATACTATTATTTGTTACTAAAATTTTGAAGATCATGGTTTGGTAAACTCGCATCTTGTACTAAATACTTATTATGTTTTTGGCTATATTTTAGCTAAAATATAATAAGCTATATTTTTAATTTAAGTATTGAACCAGAGTTGATTAATATTTATAAAAGGAGTGGAATTTTGGCTGCTTGTTTGTGTGAACAAATACGAGGGAAGTCAAAAATTATCCGCACTTTTTTTCGGTACTTTCGTATTAACCGCATGCCATTGGATACAAAAGGCCCTTGTGATTCCCAAAAAATGGTTAGCATCACCTTTCCCTTGGAAAGTCAAGTCTTGAATTTCTTTGTTGGCGATCTTGTGTATTTCCACTCCATACTTAGCTTTTTGGATTCTGGCTCATAGTGATGGACCCACATATTGCATTGTAGCCTTTGATGAATTTCAGCCTCTGGCACACCTTCCGACCAGAGAAATCAGATCATTGCTCTTTGTTCCTCCTTAGTGCACACTGCTAACAGAGCAGGCATGTTTACACTGAAACAGAAGCAAGAAAAATGATGCTATCAAGGTCAAACTTCGATAATGTGACCACAATAGTATCAATTCTAATCATGCATGCGCAGAAGGCAGTGTGACAAACCTAAAGATGTGTTATGGCGAAAGTGCAGATAAGTTTTGACTTACTCTCGTATATCCTCAATGGATTTCCCTAAACTGAAACAGATAGAATCGACCCACAAATAAAGCTGTCTTGTAAATGTCATGCATCTCACTGGAGATTATTTGGGGTGAGGTGAAAACATAACCACTGATAACTAATTTTCATCCACAAAATTACGCTTATAATCAAAGTCTTGTGGAATACTTAGAAAACTCCAAAGAGGTGCCACCAACAGCACAAAGTTGAAAAAGATGGCCTTTTTATTCCATGATATTGTTCAGAAAGGGCCTGGATATAATGTTAATAGCTTATCAGCGAAAGATAAAAAAATATGCTGGTACCAAGTTCACTTCATACTACTAATTACCGTCAACTAAGGAGAAGACACCCAAGATTACATTTTTATAACTAGATTTTATGTAAAGAAGTGACAAGGAAGCAGAAACAGCCAGTGAAATTTCATTATTCAGCTATGTGAAGAGTTTTCTAATCCATATGTGGCATCTACAATTAATGGTGCTAATACAAAGGTTCATCAGAAGATCAAAATGCAAGGTGTGAATATTTTGCAAAAACTAAACCACAAAAAATATTTTGAATCAAAGCAGTATGTGAAAAATGTGCCTTGAGAGAAATGAGATATACTTATTGCTTCAACCAACGTACAAACTAAAATTAAATGAAAAACAGGTCAGTGATATAAATTTTCAATATGATTAATCTATTTATTATCTATTACCTAAAATAATCTAACTCTATAAGAACAAGGGACTGCCCTGACCCGTCTTTCTCGGTATAAGGCAACTTCTTGTCTTTCTAGTGTTAAATAGAAACATAATTTAAAAAATTGCATGACAATAAATATTTTCTAACAGTTTAGAAAATAGAACGTTTTATTTTTAAGTTGATACAATTTCAAGGCAAACAAAATGTTTATGAATTTTGAATCTAAGCAGTCACCAAAAGTTCAATAACAAGTAAAGTTAGATTTTTATGAAAAAATTTCAATATTCTGTATGTATTTAACATGGACTTAAATTTGAACATTACTAACCATAATGGTCTAAATTTTTCTATCTGAACTTATGTACACCTGATCATAAAATTAATCAGTAAATATTCTATGTTAATTTACTGCTGTGCAGTTACAACATAAGGCTGATTATTATCTGTAAAATTATGTTTTTGCTCATAAAAAAAGGATTTACATGTACTTTTCAGAAAGCTCACATATTGTATTTGTGAGCCTTTTCTAATAACCGACTGCCAATTTTTTATATATTGTTTTATCGATTCAGGTATTTTGTTCTAATGTATAGTACTAACTGCTACTGCTGAGAAAAATGTTTAATCAATATTTGATTGATTATGAGATCTAACAGTGTTTTTCACTTATTTATGTCACTCCCACTTTAGGATGGAAAATATTGCCCTTTAGAAGATCTTCTCATTGATGAAAATTATCGAGATATACACTACTTAGCCAAATGCTGCAATTCAAATGAGCTGTCAAATATTTTTGATTCGAAAGGTATCCTGAAATATATTTGTCTTTACAGTAAACAAGATTAAAATTTTTATACTTTTAATTTGATAAGATGTTCATTGTACATTGCATTTCCATACCTTTGAAATCACTGGATCAACTTTTTATTTATAACTTTTCCAAATCTTGTCGAACACCAAATGCAAATATTTTTTATGCATGCTTAACATACATTTAGACCAATTTTGTATTGAGAAATAAAAAATAATGATATGTATAAAATGTTAAATGAGGTACAATTCAGGAGGTGGTACAGTTTTTACCCAAATGGTAGATATATAACATTTCTAATTGAAAAAGTGAATTATATCTTTTGTAAAAGCATGCACATTGTGTTGCTTTAATGTCAAAATTCTGTTGTAAAGAATTAAATTTTAAACTACATTAATATCATGGAATGAAATTTTTTAACATATTGAATAAAACAATTTTCTGTCAGTAAAATTAATTTTTTTTAAAATTTTAGAATCTGCTGGATACAAAGTATTTTGTTACAATAATACAAAAACTTTACACTGGTTGCAGCAGAAAGTTAAGTATTTGTCATCTTCCTTAAAATTCAAACACATCAATATAAGTGATGGTTCCAAAGTAGCAACTTTACAAACAAATGAAGAAAAAGAAAATCCTGGTAAGTTTTACTGTCATTAACATATCTACTGATAAAATTGAAAACCAGTTGTAACTCAAGTAAAAAACGAACCTGATGCTAATAAAACAATTGAATTACATGTACAAATAATTTAACCCTTTGAACCTTAGTTTTCCAAAAAGAGTAGTACTGTCTTAACACTACACATTTAAAGGTTAATAGCTACACTATTGATAGGAAGAAATACATGCTAAAGGTTAAAACTGGTTAGAATATATGCATAAAAAACATGGAGTACAATGTAGAATCATATTCCCTAACCTCAGTGGGTTAAATTTGAAATAGGTTATATTGAGCTTTTTTATATCTAGCTTTGACAGAAATTTTAAACAGAATATAAAGTAATCGCAATTATCATATTTGGTATTGGTCAAATGTTACAAACTTTGTTACATGTTATAGATGACATTTTAGGAAATCAATTGTAATGTATTGAATTCATTTAATATAAGAAACATTTCAAGAGAAATTGAAAAAAATGCATTAGTTAATTTGAAAGCTTAATTTAGGAGATACATTAATATTTACTTTTTAATTTGTTCAATGATTAATCAAGAAATAATATTAGTAAGACTTAACACAAGTTTGGTTATTAATTTCATAATTTTAATTATGCATTGTAATTTATGTTTTATGATGAAATACTTGAAAAACTTATTTCTTCGATCAATAGAAAAATGTCAATGACTTTTCATTGGAGTAATAAGAAAGGTACTATTGCACAGAGGATTATAGGATATAAAGTATTCTATGTATGCAGTTACAAAATATTTATAGATGAGTGCAGATTAAAATTTGTAAAAATTTTGAAACATGGCTATTTAATGTTTTCTTCAGAAATATGGGAACATCATTCTTGTCATTTAATATCAGACTACCTTTCAGAAGAATTATCAATCCAACTATTTAAATCTTTGGGGTATGTAATTTTGTTTTCTTCATTCACATTCATTGCATGTTTTGTAATTTATATCACATTTATGTAATAATAAAAATTTCCAGCAATAATTATTTTTGTGGATAAGCTTAAAAATAAATAGATGTTATTTTTGTTGTACTATTATAGGTTAATTTTAATTATTTAAATTACAATTTGTCCTTATAAACTTTCTTTCCACAAAATATTAAAAATTAACAAATATTTTTTGTTCCATTGAGGAATTTGATAAAATACTTCTTTGCACCGGCTTGCTTGAAACTGGAACCAAACAATTTTTTTTCAAACTTTGATGTTATTATGTAAATGACTTTATTCAGGAATCAACAAATATTCATTTATCTAAACTTACCAGATTGCTGAAAAGTACAAAAACAAATATCAGACATTTTTATGAATACTTTATATCAACTAGTTGAAAAGAAATGCTAATAAAATTTAAATTCAAGTGAATTGTTTGGTTTCCTTGATTTCTTTTCTAAGTAATTTTAAAATAATTTGATAAAAACTTGTTTATATTCAAATGTAATTTATAATTTTAAAAATTTCATTATCTATGCAGTTATAACTTTGACATATATGCAGATTTTGAGAAGTAATATATGTCTGTAGCGATCTTAGTTGTAGAACAGCAAACCATAACTGAAAATAGTATAAAATATAAATATTCTATTTATTTAGAAAAATGTTTTTCCATAGTGTACAACTGAAAGAAAAAACAAAATCAGAAGAAAGTTCACAAGGGAAAGCAAAAGTAATTATTTGAATTTCCCATTAATGCATTGCATATGTATGCTTGAACACTGATTTTTAGAATTGATTCAAAAAATTATAGTACATGAGTTTTAATTTTTATTGCATGATGCTTTTGTAAAACTAATATTTTAAAAATTACGTATTAAGTACAACACACCCTCAATACAAAGTAAATTTAATTTTATGCATTTGAGACAATCTAAAAATTAAACTCTTCAGAGCTGTACAACTCAATAACAAATAGCTGATTGGTAAGTTTTAATGGCACAAAAGGAGTACAGCTTCATCACCAATTGTGTGTATTGAATAATTTGATAACGAATTTTATGGTATTGAGATTTCCAAGTGTACTATTGTTTTTACCTTATAGCATAATTGACTGTAGACACTTCTATTTAAGAAAAACAAAACTAGTTATAAACTGAAACTAAGTTGCAGAGCATAATATATGCACTCACAGGTTAAAGTTAAATGCACTTTTCTATACTTTTAGAACTAAAAAGTGTAAAATGAAAAAGAATTTTAAAAATTCCCACTAATATATTTTTGTAAACCACTAATTTTTACAATTTGCTGTGTAATAAAAAAATTACCAACTTTTTGAATTTTGAAAACAGGATTGTAAATTCTGACAAATATATTATATATTTTCATGCTTAATTTTTTACTATTTAAGTGATGAAAATTAGAACGTTCTATAAAAGCATTTAAGATGCAATTGATGAAAATATTAATTACCTCTAAAAAGAGGCTGTATTATAAAATTGTTTAACTTTATGCTTTTAGGGAAGCAGGTTACTTATGTCATCAAAACAAGTTTATAAAATTATTTATTAATTCTTATTTTATTTTTTGTTAGAAACCAAATACTGCTGTTTCCCCAACTGATGACTACAGTAAAAAGTTTTCGATGAATTCCTTGAAAGAAAAACAGGTAATTTGTTTTAAAATTTCAAATAATGCACATTGCACCAAATACATTTACATTTGTAAACTGATATTTTCATTTAAAAGATTAACAATAAACTAACTTGTAAATTATTAGGATTCAATTATTAATTGGGTGTTCTTTAATTGGCTTGCCTTTTCTGAGTTCTAAAGAAAATATGTCAGTTATTTATAACAGCATTTATCAGTGTGCCACATTTATTCTAATAAAGTTTGATAGTTTAAGCTAATAAGTATAAAAATATTTATAAATTTAATTTCGTATTTGTTTGAATGCAAGACTTAAAAGTTTGAAAGTCAGTTTCTTCAAAAAATTATATTTTATGTGCCTTTAGTGGTGCAGATTCAATTTTTCTAATCCACAAATCATTGAAATAAGATATGTTTCACCATAACTAAGTTTCCTGTGACAAAAATTGAGAAATTAAGTATTACTAATCACTTGTTTAATATAAGATTATTTCATTAAGCAGTGTTTCTAAAGGAGATCCTAAACTATTTTCTTTATAAGGCTGTTAGATTCAAAAACAAAAATTGTGAAATAATTAAGCATTACTGATTAATTTCAGTATATTTTGTAGCAGTATTTCTCAAACAAGGTAGTTAAAAATTGAATAGAATAAAAATCCAGTGATTCTATTAGTTTAAATATAGAATATTGTTTTTTTTAAAAAACCTTTGGCTTGGCTGCTAAAAGAATCCCATGCTTGTGATGACTTCATTTTCAACTATAATTTATAGTAAATTTTCATGGAATTACCAATGAATTTTTCACTTGCAAAATGATCACACGTTGAAATATTTTTTATAACTTGTGATTTTCTTCTAAAAGCAAACATTTCAAAGCTAGGTATAGCAGTTATGCTATTTGGAAAATAAGCCTAAAAATATTTCCTCTTTTCATTTAATGCTCAATTAGCATACATGTTTTCAGAATTATTACTGAAGATAAATGTTTAAATTAAGAAAGTTAAAACACTGACCTAAAACAAGCTTTGAAAAGTGAAATTTACTTTCGTCTGAATTTGAGTTTCTCCCTGCTATAAAACGTCACTGCAATTTAGATTTTTCTTGATTAATATCTGTGTTTTAAGTGAGCAATTTGTCTCATATTACACATGCATAAAATAGAAATGTTTTTAGAATTTTGGAAAATAAGTTTAATTTTTTTTTTTCAGAAAGCCAAGTTAACGACAGCCCAGAAGCAATTAGCAAAAGTGGACAAAAAAGGAATGAAGAACATTTCATCCTTTTTTCAGAAAAAATAATTTTTCCAATTTAGTTAACTCATGAAGTTGGAAATAAAATTCAATACACATCTGTTTTAACATTTTGTAAATTAGTTTTCATAAATATTTGTAAAAAGGATTCTTAAAAATGTTTTCCTTTTATAAACCAGATTGAATATTTGCAAACCCTTCAAAAGGTACAAGGCAACGAAAAGAAATGCAATGGCATAATACAATATGTATCAAATTGAAAAATACCAAATTTCACCAAGGACTTATGTACATGTACTTTAAAACTTAACCATTCATTTTTAAGAACATTGTTATTTTAATCCAAACGAACATGTGGAAATTGTATTATTCAGAGCTCTTGTTACATAAGTCAGAATTTCAGGTTATTAAACTGTTGCATTAAATGTCCTTCAATTATTTCAAGCTTAACCCATTCACATCATGACTAGCTCAGCTCACAAGGCTGCATTGCTTGATATAAATATACGTAGCTTGAAGCTAGCACAAAATTCTATCTTTGAATTTTCAGACATCATTTCTTGTTTGTCAAAATTGCAGCCATGGATTTTCGAGCACTTAAGGTTTGGATTTTCCTACATGTATTTAAGTGAATTGTTAGAGTTCAAAAATCCATTTTTCAGCAAACTGTTGTCCTATAATCGTGGTTGTTAAATACCCAAAATTTAAAGAAAACATTTATTACTGAGCAGAATAAAAATATGCATAAAATTACAAATTTTATCAGAACTGAAGCAGACTGAAAATATGACAAACTTGAACTCTATTGTTCATAATGCACTACAACATGTATTTTATACAAATAAATAAGTTTCTAAACTTTTTAACAGGAGGATCCTCAGAACTCAATTGAAATCGATATATTAAATTAGGAGCAAAATACCTTCACTCACAGAAATATTATCTTTCATGAATCAAGAGTCCTTAAAGCTTTCTGTACATGCAACACTTCGATTTAAGTTATTTCATTTTTGCAATTTCTATTCTATAAAAATCTATTCAAAAGCAGTGTTTTGTGGGTATTTTTAATAAATGACTTTTAAAAATACTATTTACCACATACATAACTAAACTGACAATGTCGATCACCCATTTTTAACAGTTATATCATTGATATATTAAACATTGGGAAAATTATCGTATAATTTATGTGTAAGGTATTTTCAGTCCGTATCAGAATACACTAAATTTTACTTATCAATTAACAAGATTTGAGAAGGGCACTTCACTTTTATTTTATGATAAAAACTATACTTTAAGTATAATATATTTAGTGCACATAAAATACATTTTGGAATTTTTTCTACTTATAAATTAAAAATTCCAAAGTAGTTAATCTGAGCTGAGAATTACTTGCTATGAAAACTGAGAAAGACAGATAATCTTTCATGATTGCTATTATCGCTGTTCACTTTCATCCTGCATTTTCAAAATTTATACTAGAGCTAAATTTGAATTTTTTGATGAACTTATACGGATTATCTTATAATTGCTATAAGAACTAAAAAATACTCATACAGTATCACACTGAATACATTTTTATTACACATCGACTCATTTAAATTCATCGCAACATGAACTTCCATCTTGTAGAGTAATCTCATTAAATTAAATCAGCTCAACCGAGACATAAGTGAAAATGACAATTGTATTTCAAAACAATAAGTGAATATTATGTATGAAATTGGAAATAAATATTGAGCAAATATATTGAGAAGTAAACACATATACTTTATGATTTATTGCTATAACAACAGTGAAGCTAACACTAAATACTGTGTGCTTACATTCAACAGGATGAGAATCTTTTAATATAATATAACAAAGGAATACATTTTGTAATGTTTAGAATAAATTTCGCTTTAGAGCACATCAGATATATAACAGTTTCTCTTTACCATTTATATTTACTTTCCATAAGGAAACACACAAGCTAACAGACATCCAGAAAGCATGCAATATCGAATTCAAGTGTCAGCAACGGGTTTCGTATAAGCCGCTTCGGCCTATATAACGCACCCATTTTATTACATCATGATCACTATAATTTAGTTTTGGTTCAAACACTTTCAGGTATCGAACTTTGAGGCCAGACGGTGCAAAAGGTACTTCAAAATTCATTGAAATTGGAGGACGATTCCACTTCTTTTTTGTGTCGGTCTGCAAAAGTTCGATTTCAGCACTCAATTGGGTTTCCTTCATACCTGCCATGCGTTTAATTTTCCAAACTATCGCATTTTCACTGGCTTTGTATTTTGCCTTGCCTTTCATGCAAATAAGCTGAACACCACTGGTATTTAATGGGGTTGGAATGCGGACTTCAATTTTTTGTCCTATGAGGGAGGATTTGAAATTGGATTTCAAAACGACTTTCACTTCCATCTTAGTGCGACCCACTTCCCTCACTAGTGGAATAATTCGGAATGGAAAACTAATATCCTTTGTTATTCTGTATCTCATCAACTCAAATTCGCCATCAGGAGGAATGAAACTGATGCTATGCTCGCTTTCAAATTTGCTGAGTTTGACACATTGGTGAAATTGACAATCGTCGATGGCTATTGATGTTTTACCTGAACTACGACTCGGGTCATCCAGGGAGCTAGTCTTGCCTTTACTTTCCATTGTAATTTTATCATTTATGCCAAACTTGCATTCAGGCATTCCAGAAAGATACGATTTCATGACAACCCTTCCAGCTACATGGGCACTCAAAACTTGGCCTTGAGGAGACATTAACAGATTTACATACTCTAAAACATCAAGGAAGAGCTCATTTCTACGGTACTTGATGCCTTCTCGCCGCCATCCTATCTGCCCAGTTACCTGAGTTGTTATTTGGGTTTGCTCTTCTTTAGTTTGAGATTTCACTCCCTGTTGTGTAATGAATGTTTTCAAAATCCCTGTGTCAGTGTTTTGAGGATAGCCAAAATCGAGAATTTCATCAAGAAGCTCGTAGATTAAAACAAAATTATTCTTCACGTTCTCTTCACTGATCTTGCCAAAATAAGACTGCATTACTTCTACCATCTTTAAAAGGAATTCAAATACCATAGCTGCATTCACATTTTGCTTGGTTACAGCAGCAAGCCAAATGTTGCTCCGCTTTATATGAAAAAAGCTTGTGCGAGCAATATTGGTGACGGGACTTCGGACTTGCTGCCGAGCATGAATGACATTTACTCGGAAGGCATCAACTGCATTCCTTCCAATGTCATCCCTGAAGACTCGGGAAACAAGCACCTCACCTTTATGGTTGTAAATAAATAGCCCTCCAATCATTTTTGCTTGTTATATAAGTCCTGAAAGAAAGTCACTTTTAATTATACAAGTTAATATCTAAAAATAATCAAGCTAAAATGAACTACATATTAAAAGTAGATATTGTAAGTCGCTTCAAAAATTTTCTTTCCGTGTACCTATTATAAGTATTTTTTTTAACAAATTACCGGATTCCTTAGTTATTTATATACAAGACAGAATTAAGTTCCTGTTTTACTTAAAAGATGCTAGAACAATGCTGCAAACAGTATCTAGAAAAGTGATTCATAGCTATCTGTTAGAACATTTTTCTTTGTACAATCTGCTTTGAAATTATATTCAAAGCAAAAACTTGGATAAGCAAATGCTAATATTTTTTATTTTACAAATAGAAAAAAATACACTTAATACGGACATAATATATAATGCAATAGTCAGTACAGAAACTATTTTTAAAATAAAGGCAAATTTAATGAGGTACTTTTAGTTTACAATTCTAGAAACAATATAGGTATACTTCACTATCAGGCTGCATGGGAAGTAATAACTTAAAAATAATTACTACATTACTAGCATAATTATGTTACAAATAATTGATCTGTTGTCTAAAATTTCTCGGGAATCAAATTACAAATTATGGATAATTGTAACAAAACGGATACCCATTACTTGATAACCTATCAACTCCAGGCAAGACGTCAATTTTCTTACGACCCATCTAGCTCTTAGATAAAAATTAATTAAACCTTTATGTATGCTCATTAATAAATCATGCTACTTTAGATAACTCATCACTTGAAAAAGCTGAAAATTACAAGGTAGTAGAAAAGACCATAAGGTAACAAGGGTGAAAATTGTAATACGAGTTCCTGATTCCCCACCTAGTTTCATGCCATGTCGACATGGGATCAAAAAGAGTATCTGCATAGGGAAACTAAACACCTCTTTACAGGACTTAGGGTACATATTTATAAAAATATGAGTGTTTCCCAGTCAATTTTTCCCCTAACCAAATTGTCATAATGCCAAAGCAATTTATTTGTTTCTTTTTCGAATTTCCAGACACGCCTACACTTTTTTACTTGTGTGATTCAACTGATAAAACTAACTACAGAATTTATTTCACTGTTTAACACCAAAAATGTTTTGGAGGTATCGATATGTTCCTGGTATCATAATTGTGTACAGCAGCATTATGTATTCATTTTCACATAAAGCTTAAGAGGTTTATGGGTGGAGATGTCGAATCCAGGGTACTGGCGATTTATCGCCAAACATGGTAACCTTGGCATTTTGATCTAGCTTTATGGTAACCCTTTTTAAACGAAATTGCGTTCTATGATTTGTGTGGTATGAAGCGGTGGTTTAAGTTTGTATTTTTTCCGTGGGATTGGTTTCCGTGCTTGCTATTGGATTTCCAAAATTTTTAATACCATCTTTTCAAGTAAATGGCACATTTCTATTGATTTAAAAAATTTTTTTAATTAGAAATTAAATTAATTAATTATCTCGTTCGTGATATTATAGATTTATTAGCTGCTCACTTACCTTGATTATTTATGTATAGCAGTGGATGGTTTCTGGACATATAAATGTATATTTTTTGGGAAAAATGTATGATGAATGTTTAGCGAATCCGGAGAAAGTGATTGAATGGTGCCAGAAAGTTGGCTTGATTGCGAATAATGTGAAATATCCAGAATGTGGGAGTGAAATGGCTTTAAAATACAGAAAGGATGGACATAGCGAAAGCAGTCGGTACGAAAGGGACATGGTTTGAAAACAGTAAATTGCATGTGTAAGATTCTTTTGATTACGTGGTACTGGGTAAATGAAACGGCAATTAAATGTGTTATGAATGAAATGGATGTGGCGACCCATAAGATGACTGATTGGTTTAATTTTTGTAGAAAAGTGTGTGGATGTTAAATTTTTGTAAAAAATTGTTAAAATTTTGAACCATGACAAATCTAATTAAATTGGACCGTAAGTTTTATCTTTCTTTACTTTTTATTGCTTATTTGTGAATTCCTTATTTTTACTTCCTGATGTAACAAATCGAATCGGCAAGTTGGCTGCCATCTTGATTTGGCGATAAACATGCCCCGGATTCAACATATTTGCCGGTTTATGTAACATATTTACCATTTATAATGCTAAATATGTATTATTAATCAATCTATTAATTTATATCGTTTGCAATATGGTGATAAATTTGTCTAGGATTTTGTATCTTTTGCAAACTTGGTTTTTATGGCACAAGTGCCATATTTGGTCAAGTTGTGCAAACGTCCAATGAACATACATATACAAGGAAAGCTTTACTGACATAGAATAGACATATATTCAGAGAGGAATCTAACCTGTGCTGCCCAGAACTCAGTTTGCTAGCACAATAACTTATACAAGGAAACTTCAAGTATAGATTTCATAACTTTGTCAAGTGTTTGTTAAGGCATTTTATACATTTGTGATTTTTAAGCAAAATGACACCTTCAGGTCACTTTAAAAGATATTTAAGTAATTATTTTGCATATTTTGGTATTTTTAAGGAAAAATACATTTTGGATGAATTTATCTGAATGTACTCTTATGGTTTAAGTACACATGAAAAGAAGGTTTTCAAAGGAGGCTTAAAATTTTGTTGGTCTAGCAAAGAAAATTATTCTTTTTAAAATCTCCATATAATTTTATTTTTTGTAAAATTCAAACTTGTAATTTTAGATACAGGATGGTTGGTTGGTTTTGGGGCGCAAGGGCCATATTTGGCTATGCTGCACCAGATACAAGACATACAATATTAAGTAATATACACACACACAATGAAAGTTTTACTGACACAGAAGACAGAAAAGACCCAAGGAGAAATGCATCTGACAATTGAGATACAAGAGGCATCCTAGAAACATACAGGAACCTAGAATTTGAACTTTTTTTCCTTTTAAGGTGCTATTCTTCATTAACAAAATAAACATTTCAGTTTCAGAGAAACTAATAAGTTTAATTGTATTTTAGGGATATTTTGTCATATGGAATGCTTAGCTTCTTTTTGTTGATTCATGCATCTTTTTATGAGAAGTTTTGTAAATGTACAATTTTGCTTATAAAGGCATTTGGTACCTTTTATTTAGGTTGGTAAGGTTCTATGGCCATGCTACATTAAGTGTAACATCAAGAAATAGACAAAAACAAAGCTTTACTGACACAAAATACACCTAGGGAGGAATCGAACCTGTGCAGCCTACAACTCAGGTTACTAGTGCAGTGGGTAAACCCACTGTGTGTGTGAGCCACTACGGCCCTTCTTTTACTTGGATATTTCCTAGTAAATTTTTGATCTTCAAAATTCTTGCCATACAGAAAAATATTAAAATTTCATGATTGTTAGTGCAACAAATAGAACTTAAGCATACCAATTTTAGACCCCAAGTTAAATGCAAACATCATTTAGTTGTGCAACGAAATTTTTTTACTTTTTAATGGTCTTAACTCTTATAATTATTTGATTCCTAAATTGTCAGAAAATTATCTAATGTTAGTCGTCAAGTTTCATGCAGAGCTTAATCGAGCATCTATGGTCTCAATATTCATATGCAAGATCATTGATATTATAACAGAGCATTACTATTATAGAGCAGGTCTTTGTACTTATAGGAAAAATTGTAAAATATTTAAATAGGTTTAACCAATATTTAAAAAATAGGTTTTTATTTTAAAAGAAATGCAAGTTCACATAATACAATTGGTCAAATCATATTCAATCAATTGGTATTATGGGTGGACTCAATCTTCAGTGCAAACTGAAGGGCCATTGAAAACATTGCTTACTCAAAATCTTTTTCAACTGCAAAAACAGCAAGAATTGCTTCTGTAAAATGGTTGAGTGATCAATTTAACAAATTATTGAAATATATCAAAAATATTTTTCTCTAGCAGCAGGTCCCTATGAAGGTGAACCCGTTAGGAAAATACTAATGGAGTTAGAAAACCAAATATTTTGATGCAAAAACACTAGTATTATTCAAGTGGTGTAGATTTTAAGAATTGCATTTATACTATAAGGTTGGGAGATTGACTGAAATTCAGTCTGATTTAAAAGGAAATTAGATACTTTAAGTTCAGCTTTCCTGAACTGTAATTTACTGTTAAATAAATTCTACAAGGGATTGTTATATAAAATTTTTCATGGGGAAACTAAGTTATTTTCTTTTTCTAAAAATATGGTAATTGAAGATATAATTAGAAGAAATAACAAGTCAATTTTCTTGTGATTTTCGTGTTAGATAAGTAGTGAGGATGGATAAATAACAGGCAAGGAGCGAAAAATGAAATTCGCCATGGTAGCCGATTTGATTATATAAAAAAAATCAGAATCGTAAAAAAAATGAATAGAATATATTATGCAATTTAAAAGTAGAAACAAGCAAAAAGGAATGTGATTGAAACCCAGCAATCGACCAGTTTGATGGATTACTGGGTTTTTATTTACTATTAGTGCTAACCAGTTTCTGTTTACTTGTTTAATACTCGATAGTTGCTTCTTGTATTCCCAAACAGTTTTAATTAAAAATTACATGAAAAAATGTTTAGTCCAGCTATATTTGATAGACGTGCGTTCACTAAAATATTTGAAAACTTATTTTAATTATCCTACTAGATACTAAATACAAAAAATCTTTAAAGTGCAATTGTAATTTAGTTCAAGGAAGACTTTTTGTGAATAATGTGCACTAACTGGTCAATTACTGGCTGGTTCACCTTACACAATAAAATATGCCGTTAATAACTTGTTTTGAACACAATATTGATAGTTTAAAGACATTCAACTGCCATAAAATTGCTTTACACTTTCAAGCGCTTTAACCTGGGGTATGTTTAATGTAATATTTTAAAATTAAAACATTTAAGACTTGGAATGTCCAAATTGGGTTTAATAAGACTTAAAAAAACAAGAGGGAAAATAATTCTCAATTCTAACAGGAATTGAAAATAATTCCAACGGTGACCTTAAGGTATTAATATAAGTTGGGGTAACATGACCGTTGTGACTTAGCGTACAAATTAGAGTTGGTAACTAAAGTAATGAAACATGGTTTGTAAGAATTCAGTTCGCTTTATAGGCTTTAATTACAAACAAATAGTTTTGAATCAATGTAAGCAGCATTAACGTCACCAAGATACAATCGTATTAAACCGCATCACAAACAATTGGAATCCGAAATATTTCAAACGCAATAAATTTAAAAGAATATTACAATCTTTAAAATATCTTACCTTATATAACAAAGTAACTGATGAGGTATATCAAATATGCCACATTTTTAATTTGAGGTAACTCCCACTAATAATTTTACTAGCTTTCGCCGCAATTCGAAAGCAAGGTACTGCCACTCTCCTTTTTCTAAACTATTCTTCGCGTTCTGTCAACATACAGAGAGGTAGGCCCTTAAAGGTCAATTTCTCAAGACATTATCATTTTATTTTCTGAATATATTCTTGAATAAAGAACAATTCAACCCTTTTCTCTCAAAATAAAACCATTAACAGAATCACAGACCTAAGCAGACAAACTATTTCAATTCACCTCGATATTAAGTTCAATGACCTTTTGAATTTTAAGTTAATTATTTGAACTCTATCTAAATTACACAGTACTCTCATATTTGAAATTAAACATAAATTTTTATTCATTTGACTTTGCTGAAATTATGATAAAAGTTTATTCAATTTATTATGCTTAGTCATAAATCTTAAAGACATTCTGTAACCTTGAAAAAGTGAGGGGAAAAGGTCGCGAGATGACATTAGAGGATCATGGGTACCTACAAACTCAATACACAATTTAAATGTCTAAATTCTGAATTTTCTAAAATCTTGTATTTTGCTCTTCCTGTGTGAGGGGAGCCGTGGTAGCCCGGTTGGAAGTGTAACGAATTAGCAACCGGAAGGTTCCAAGTTCAAATCCAACCAAAGACCGTCGAGTACAAAGGGGACTGGTGCACATTAAATCTGTCGTGGCCTCATATGTTCTCACGTTGGCGTGATGTGCAAGTTTGGAGAGTTGTTGTCACGACAGATTTAACGTCGTGGCAACAACTCTAAAATCAGATGACGAGGCAACACCAGCTCAGGTGTTGCCTCGTCGTCTGACCGTGGTTCAAAATTACTTGGTGTTGTCCTCGATCTTTCCCTTTGGGATTGATCCCGGACCATCACCAATAGCCCGTTGTGTCGCTCCAGTGTGACGTTAATTAAAATACCTACCTACCCGTCGTGTTTGATGTTAAATATAGAAGGCACTAGTGTTTATGTGGTCAGACGCATTTCCTATTTCGTATGAGACGAATTTTCAGTCTAGGCAAACATACCAGATGGAAGAAAGGTTTTCCTTCTAGTTTCCCAAATGCTCTTGTGCAGTGATTCCCAAACATTTCTCCAAGGACTTTCTTGGAAATTCAAAAATTTCTAGGACTCCTTAAGATCATGAAATTAAAGGGTCATATGTAGCCCTGCATACGACCACAGTGATCCTAATTTCCACCTTAATATAGGGAATAAAATATTTGGTTGGTTTTGGGGGTTTTTATGGCGCAAGGACCATATTTGGCATGCTGCGCCAGGCACAAGACATACACCAGACCAGGCACGCACATAGACCAGGCACAAGACATACCAAGTAATAGACGGTAGGTAGGTAGTTAATTAACGTCACACTGGAGCTACAGAACGGGCTATTGGCGACGTTCCGGGATCAATTCAGAAGGGAAAGATCCAAGAACAACGCCTCACAATTTTGAATCATGGTCAGATGACGAGAACAACTCCTGAGCTGGCACCCCACTCTCCAAACTTCCACACCACACGAACGTGAGGACATTTGAGATCACGATAGATTTGACGTGCACCAGCCCCCGTAATCACGATGGTCTTTGGTTGGACTGAGTTTCGAACTCGCAACCCTCCGATTTCTTAATCTGTTACTCTTCCAACCGGGCTACCGCGGCCACTGAAGTAATAGACATACACAAAATGAAGCTTTACTGTCACAGAAGAGAGAAATACACCCTGGGAGGAATACACTTGACAGGAATCGAACTTGTGCCGCCTACAACTCGAAGATTGCTAGCGTAGTGGGCGTACCCACTGTGCCACAGCGGCTCCTTAAAATATTTGGAAAAATGTTAAATAGATTATAAAACGTCACATATAAAGGCCGGTAGGTAGGTAGTTATTTAACGTCACACTGGAGCAACACAATGGGCTACTGGTGACGATTCGTGATCGATTTCTAAGGCAAAGACCCAAGACCAACGCTTCGTAATTTTGAACCTCCGTCAGATGACGAAGCAGTTGAGATGACTCACCACTCTTCAAATTTCCACATCACGCCAATGTAAGGACCTTTGAAGGCCACGACAGATTTAACGTGCACCAGCCTCCGTGTACACGACGGTCTTTGGTTGGACCTAGTTTCCAACTCACAACCCTCCTATTGCTAATCCGTTGTTCTTCCTACAGGGCCTCAGCGGCCCTTCCACATAAAGGATTAGTGTTTACAATTTAAAATTCTGAAAAAAAAATTAGAGATCTGAAAAGGTAAACATTTTTTTCAAACACTAATTTTTTATAATTAGAATGTATTAAAATTAAAAGTTTCTCAACTTGTATGTACAAGGGGAGTCCGATATTAAAGGTACAGGTGGCTGTTATACAAACTGCGCATGCGCAATATTGGCGCCGTATGCATGAGTAGACACGTTCATGTGTGTAGTATTAGAGTCTGGAGCGTTGTTTTGTTCGTCTCAATTTAGTTTCCGGGAAGCAAACAAACATGGCTTGTGTAATCGCAGATTGTTCGAAGTGTGAGGTACGTGGAGTTATCAGATTTTTGCAAGCCGAAGGAGTTAATCCGAACGAAATTCATCGCAGATTACAGGGCGTTTATGGACCAAATATTTTAAGCCGAAAAGAAGTCAGCGTTTGGTGCCAAAGATTTAAAGATGGACGAACGGAGCTGAATGATGACCCGGAGAAGAAGAGGCAGACCAAGGACCTCACACACGGATGACAACTGCACAATTATCGAACGTTTGATTAGGGAAGATCGTCGCATTAAAATTCGTGAAATTGCTGACATGACTGGCATTCCTAGGAGTTGTATTCATGAAATCATATGCGACCTAAAGTTCCGCAAAGTCTCGGCTCGAAAATGCTCTGACGAACAAAAAACCAATCGAATGTGTGCTTCACTTCAACATCTCACCCGATACCACCAGGAAAGGAATTCTTTCATTCTCATTCATTGAAGGAGGTCCTGCAACATCCTCCGTATAGTCCAGATTTAGCCCCCTCGGATTTTCATTTATTCGGACCTTTAAAGAAATTTTTTGGCGGGGAAACGCTTTGCGGATCAGGAGGAATTGCAAGACACTGTTGTGGACTACTTCAAGCAACTTGACAAGCAGCAGTACCATGAACGGATGTTCAAACAGTGTCACGCTGGGATAAATGTCTCAACGTTTACGGAGATTATGTCGAGAAATAAACAAAAGTATGTAATTTTTTGTGGAATATATTAAATAATTTCTTTAATTATAAATGTTAGAGTAATTTTGGCTTGTACCTTTAATATCGGACTCCACTCGTATATTATAATATTGTGTATTAATTATAAAATTAAAGATTTCAAAATGTAATTTTTAATCACGATGAACATTGAAGCTGCTCTTTAGCAATAGTCCGTTGTGTTGCTCCAGTGCTTTCCTACCTATCTTTAGCAATTAGCTCAACAATGTATGGTTTAATGCCTAATAATTTTAGATGACCAGATTAAAAATCCACTACGCGCGCGAACTTCAAATCAATTTCTTAACTTAGATTTCAAATATGTGAACTGGAAGAATGCAATTTCACACAAGTAAAAGTTATGGGAAATACAGTTAAGCACTTCAAAGCTTTACTTGCGAGTTCAGTCATTACAGATAACCAAAAGTCAGTTGTGCTTGTGTAAACTAATTTTAATTAATTGTTAGTTGAAAGATCTTTCAAAGAATCATGTGACATAAAACAGGGATCGGTTGATAGCAATCATCAAAGAGATTCTTCTCCATGTATAAACCCTACTATAATACCGCCATAACTGAAAAATGAATTTTGTTTTATGTGTAGGAAGACTAAATTTATGTTTCTACATGCTGAAAAATTGATATAATTGTAGGTTCCAATACAGGGAGGTTTTGCAACATGCAGAAGCATGTTTTGCAGTCTTTCTACACAAAACTATAAATTCATTTTTCGGAGTTATGCAGCCGGGGTGTGATATCACGATCATCAGTACTGGGAAATACTCTCTTTGCAACAAGTTCAGTTGCTCATTTTCGGAACATATAACAGACATTTTTACTGACCATTTTCTAGAATATAACATGTTTTGGAATATAATAGAATTGGAGAAAATAATGGAATATTAATTTCATCTTGAAAGTTCTCCATTTTGGCTAGTGAAATATTGGATGACTTTTTTGCGAATCTCACTTTGGAACCACTGCTCTCCATGATGCATAACGGAGTTACCTTAAAATGTAGTTTATCGTCGTTTTGGTCGCGTTTTACATTTAATCTAATTAGCTTTGACCAATCAACTATCCTATATCAATTCCGAATTTATTCTTTGGAATTTTTATTGACGACGTGATAAAATCATATTTGGAAAACAAGTCAAGTAATGTCATATTCGGAATATGTACAGGAAACACGTTGCACCACAGAAACACTAGCACTACCTACATTTAACTTAACAGAAAAAGTTTCTCATTTGAAGGTGCATTTCATTAAAAATTGTCGATTGGTCAATCTAGACATGTTTGGTTAAAAAAGCAGGAACTTGAAGTTTCTAGCTGATTCGTTGCACTAAACACTAACGTTTGAGATATATTTACGAGCTGGGGTAGAATAAAATTTCAATACAAGTGAAAGTGATCAAATTGAATGTAAGAAAATTGTAACGTATTTTTACGAATGTTTCAGTTTTCATCAAAATTAGCTTTTCTAACATTTGAATGAAGAAATGATTTGATACTATATTTATGATTTCGTTTTTAAAAACATTTATTTATTTGTTAAAACTTCCTTTTTCAAATAAGAAAAAGGTTGAACTAGTTTAAAGTTCAATCGATGAGTATTTGAATAAAGTTAATTATTTATTTAAAAATACTATTGAAATATTTTAATTTTAAAATTCAAATATAATTTAATAATACAATACAATATATTTAAAATTAAAATATACTCCACCAGTAAACTATTTGTCTTCCAAATTTTTAGTAATAACTTTTATTTCATATCCTAAAAGACGGTTGTAGGTGATAGGTAGTTAGCTAACGTCGCACTGGAGCAACACAACGGGCTATTGGGACGATCCGGGATTAATCCCCAAGAGAAAGATCCGAGGACAACACCACGTAATTTTGAACCACGGTCAGATGACGAGGTAACACCTGAGCTGGCACCTCACTCTACAAACTTCCACACCAAGCCAACATGAGGATATTTGAGGCCATGACAGATTTAACGTGCACCAGCCCCCATGTACATACATGAAAAGTCTTACATAAGGTTTTAAGACCTCATCCCGATATCTCTGGCCGATCACAGATCCGCTGTTGAAAACTTGTAGGGGCGTAAGTAGTATACGGGCCCGTATAAGGGACGGAAGTGACATCATACCACGTGACCGGAAGTGGGCGGTGCCAAGTGACGTCACACCACGTGACCGGAAGTGGGCGTGTCCGAATGACGTGGCGTATTGTTTGTTTACATTTTGGACTTGAATTTTTTTTGTCATCGACTTCGTGCAGGCGTTGAGTTGTTTCAAGATGGCGTCGTTTTGTTGGTGTTGCCATGGTGATGAATCACTCGTAGTGCCATCTGGTGGAGAAATTAGAAACCCTATTATTTTTAATTAAAAAGGAATTTCTTGGATTCGAACCGAGGATCATAGGATCCGAAGTCAAGCGCGCTACCCGTTAGGCTGTAAGAGAGTTAACTTAAAATGGTGAATTAATGTAGTGTTGGATTTTTTCTCTCTTTTGGACTTGTATTTTTTCTTAGTATTAGGAATGGGTTATTTTTAGAAAATGGTTTGAATAATTGCATAGGGGTTTTAATAAATGCTTCTACAAAAGGACTTATGGCGCCATCTAGTGATTTTAAAAGTAATTAATCTAAGGAACGAATTGATTTCTTAATGCTTTTACTTTATTCATCACCAGTGACGTCAGTGTGTTTACGTTTGGGACTTGGATTTTTTTTTCTTTCTGAGATTTCGATGTGACGTCACGATTATGTCCATCGAGCAAGTCTGAACTTGAAAAAGTCTACTCACAATTCTTTATGTTATGAGTATGGTAAATTGTTTACAGATCGTGAAGGCTAGGCATATTTCCGTCGATTGGAAAACGAATTAACGTATTAAAAAAAGACGAAATTTAGAAATTTTAGGTCAAAAATATACTGTGCCTTGTAAACTTGTAGCATACGAAGACGAAGGAATAAGCTATACTTTTAGCGGGTCTTCTATTGCAGCCAAGCCTTGATCTCCTAAAGTATTGGAAATAAAGGGAGAAATGGAGCGAATAATTGGTGCAAGATTTAATTTTGAGTTGGTGAAGCGTTATAAAGATGGTAAGGACTGCATAGTTGCCCATAAAAACAACGAGAAGGACTTGGAACTTTATGCACCCATAGCGTCTGTTTCATTTGGACAGAAAAGGCAATTTGTGTTTTCTAGAAAAGAACTACAATTCTTTAAAAATTGTTCTGGAAAATGGAAGCTTGCTTGAGATGAAGTATCCAACAAACCAATTTTGGTTTCACAGCTTGCCCCGTGGGAATGCATTATGCCCTAGAATAAACTTAACGTTTCGTAAAATTCTTGTATAAAGCAGCGATAAACCACTTATGTGCCCCCGAACTAGAACTCAGTGTCGTACACTAGACGATATTTGGACAACGTTGCAATTGATCTTTGCCTTTCAGAATAGTATTTTTATAAATGCTTACATCTCGTTTTTAAATAAATTTTTAGCGTGTCTTACCACATATACTGTATTTTGGATTATTTGGTTTTTTTATTACATGGTTTCATAAATTTTCTTTTAAAATGCAAGATCTGAAATGAAATTTTTCTTTGCTATATAGATTTATGTTGTTGTTTTTTAAGTTAGATGTTTTTACTCAAAAATTAATTATACATTAGATGCTATAACACCTATTTTATAGCAGAAATTTTGTTTTAAATAATATACACTTAAGTAAGAGTAAAATTTTTGAAACTTTACAAGACAAATACTATGAATATGTTTTCTTGTACATTTGAAGAAGTTATAATAGTATAAAAAAATCATTTATTCTATAAATCTAAATTAAATGTTATTTTTTAATTAATCTTTCCTTGCATATTATTTTTACTTTGAATAAATCTTCATAAATTTTAGTGATTTAATTTATATTATATAGATTTACAAACCTGTTTGTGGATGAAATATAAGGATTTAATATTTTAAAAATTAATGTTTTTACTTAAAATTAATTATATATTAAATACTATTACACATATTTTTAATGTTGAAGATTTTTAGAAAACATTTTACAATTGAAACATATACATTAAATATTATGACAAACACTTAAATGCAGATCCATAAGGGAATATTGGAAATATTTTTAATGCTTACACCTTTTCTATTCTAAATAAACTTTTGCTTGTCTTACCACATACACTGTATTTTGGATTATTTGGGTTTTTTTTTATTACATGGTCTTATAAATTTTCTTTTTAAAATGCAAGATCTGAAATGAAATTTTCCTTGATTTTAAGATTTATGTTTTACTCAAAAATTAATTATACATTAGATGCTATAGCACATATTTTATTGCAGAATTTTTTAATATTATACACATAAGTGAGCGTAAAATTTTTGAAACTTTACAAGACCCATATTATGAACATGTTTTCTTACACATTTGAAGTAGTGAAAAATAGTATTAAAACCCTTTATCCTGTAAAATATAAATTAAATATTATTTTTAATTAATTTTTCCTTCCATATTATTGTTTACTTTAAATAAATTTTCATTCATTTTAGTGATTTTATTTATATTATAAAGATTTACAAACGGTTTTTAACGAAATTTTCTTTGATATAGGGATTTATATTTTAAAAGTTAGATGTTTTTTACACAAAAATTAATTATATATCAAATACTATTGCACGTATTATAACATTGAAGATTTTTAGAAAGCGTTTAACAATTGAGAGAGAGAGAGAGAGAGAGAAATATATACTTTAAATATTATTACAAACATTTAAATGCAATTTGCTTTTTATTTTTTAATTTTACAATTGAGACATTTTTAAAAGTTTGGTTCTTAAAGTGCGTTTTATGCATAGTAAAAAAATTATTATAAAAACCTGTAAGAGTAAAAAGAATTTTATGCATTAATTTGAAACTTTACAAGACCCATACCATGTTTCCTTGCGCATTTGAAGTAGTGAAATATAGAATTAAAAACCATTTGTCCTTGAAGATCTAAATTAAAAGTTCTTTTTCTTTAATGCTTTTGCAAACCACACATTTTACTAAATATGAACTTCCTTTTATTTATTTGAAATCCTTATGCACATCGTACAATTTACATTGCACAGCAAAATACCAATACTTTACGAAGCTATGAAGTATTTTACAAGATACTTTGTACTGTTTTCTTAATTTTAAATGTTCTACATTGCTATATTAAATGGATAGTAAGTGGGTTTTCTGTTTTTGAAAATAATGTGTGCACATCTGTGCTGCTAAGCAAATTAACTTTTGCCCTTTTCTTGATATTTAATGCATAATCTAAATATTTACTCACACCGCTGATAGTTTTACCCATGAGTAAAATTAAATAATAACTGAAAATTTTAAGTATTAATGTGAATTTTAAAATGAACAAAAATTATTGAAATAATGGATTAAATCTGAATTCTATGTATTCTTAAAACAATCTCTGCAAATCCAGCAGACAATTCTTAAACAGATTGAAGGAAGCCACATGGAAACAAAGTAAATTAGAACACTTTTTAATAGTAAAAACATTATGATTAATATTTTTACAAAAATAATACATTGTAGTAAAAAAAGAACTTATTTTTACATACTTACATTTTTTTAAGAGACTTATTTCCGACAAGCCAATTATTCAATGCCAGCACCTCAGCTATGGGGCAATGCAAATTATTTTTGTGATGACCACATTATAGTTTTTGGATATCTTTGTTGCTACTTAGAGCACAAAATGCATCGAATTTGGGAAACCCATATTGTTCTAAGTTGATATTCGGAATATTCAATGCATCTAAGCGTTTCTTTTCCACACAACCACCTTTGTAAGCAATTAGGTACTGAGTGACCCTCTTGGTCTGCTCGTAATATTCTAAAAGCTTAGAGTCTAGATTTTCTAAGGGAGCACAATTTGCTATGTCATGGGACAGAAATGAAGTGCACATACGTAATTTTTAACATATCACACAGTTGTACGATCTTTGGCACTCAGTTTATGCTTAGACGATAAGTTAAAACGAATACTTGAAGCTACTTGCGATTTTTACAGCGATGTATGCGTATTTACGTACTAAGAAACTTTATTGAATCTGAAATCCATCAAAATTCACAATTGCACAAATATTAATCATTGCTATTGAAAAGCGTTAGCTGTTCTTGGAAAAATAATTATAAACTGGAGGCCACGAAGAACTGGACTATAGAACACCATACACTTACTAATCAGTAAAGTTAAAATTTATCTTTTGCGTTCCATAGTTACTCACAAAAGATAAGACTAAGTAAAGAATGTACATACTCAGAAAACATGTGTTTGTGATAATGCGCGAAATAAAATTTTGTGTTGTAATACAAGATTTTAACGAAAGGATATACTTAAATGTGCGTGTGATTTTTTTTTTACTCTACCACGTTTATGGGCGGAATGCAATTCAATTCTACGACTAAACTTGAGCAAGAAAAAAATATAACCAAATATAATTTATAAGAGAAACGTATTTTGACTCTTTAAAATGAGAACTTTAAAGTATACTGAATTCTCTTGATTCTGCAGTTTTATTTTTTCTAAAATTACATCAACAAATTGAATTATTTTATTTGTGTGCACACACAAGTCTTTGCCTCTGTTGAAAGGAAACTAGTATCTTTGACAAGTATCAGATTTTTAAAAATTGATTCAGAGAAGAACCTTTTTTCATGGGATTTAACTCAATCTGCTCCATAATTTTACCCTTAAGAGTAATAGAGCATATTATAGTTTTAAGGAAAATGAATAACCATTATGCAAATTTGAAGCCAAAAGTTCCAAGCATGTCTATGCGCCTATCTACGTTTAGAGATTGACCAACGCACAGACGTTGACATTAGGGACCTAGCCGTAAACGGATCGTATTATACCGGTGTCTTGGACGTGATCAGGTGCTATTGGTGTGGCGAAGGGCTTGAAAATTGGTAAAAAGATGTAGTGAGACACAAACACAAAGTTTTATCCAAAATGTTTGGTAGCCCATAGATGAAATTGTACAGGTGCTGGATGAGATCAACAATACCAATGGTTTTGCTGTAAAGTAGCATTCATTTTCCGATTCCTTGCAAATTTTACAAAGTCGTTCGTCCTTGTCGTTGTCTAAGGGGTAAAGCTATACATCGTTTTTTTTTTATAAAACCATTGGTATTGTTGATCTCATCCAGCACCTGTACAATTTCATCTATGGGCTACCAAACATTTTGGATAAAACTTTGTGTTTGTGTCTCACTACATCTTTTTACCAATTTTCAAGCCCTTCGCCACACCAATAGCACCTGATCACGTCCAAGACACCGGTATAATACGATCCGTTTACGGCTAGGTCCCTAATGTCAACGTCTGTGCGTTGGTCAATCTCTAAACGTAGATAGGCGCATAGACATGCTTGGAACTTTTGGCTTCAAATTTGCATAATGGTTATTCATTTTCCTTAAAACTATAATATGCTCTATTACTCTTAAGGGTAAAATTATGGAGCAGATTGAGTTAAATCCCATGAAAAAAGGTTCTTCTCTGAATCAATTTTTAAAAATCTGATACTTGTCAAAGATACTAGTTTCCTTTCAACAGAGGCAAAGACTTGTGTGTGCACACAAATAAAATAATTCAATTTGTTGATGTAATTTTAGAAAAAATAAAACTGCAGAATCAAGAGAATTCAGTATACTTTAAAGTTCTCATTTTAAAGAGTCAAAATACGTTTCTCTTATAAATTATATTTGGTTATATTTTTTTCTTGCTCAAGTTTAGTCGTAGAATTGAATTGCATTCCGCCCATAAACGTGGTAGAGTAAAAAAAAAATCACACGCACATTTAAGTATATCCTTTCGTTAAAATCTTGTATTACAACACAAAATTTTATTTCGCGCATTATCACAAACACATGTTTTCTGAGTATGTACATTCTTTACTTAGTCTTATCTTTTGTGAGTAACTATGGAACGCAAAAGATAAATTTTAACTTTACTGATTAGTAAGTGTATGGTGTTCTATAGTCCAGTTCTTCGTGGCCTCCAGTTTATAATTATTTTTCCAAGAACAGCTAACGCTTTTCAATAGCAATGATTAATATTTGTGCAATTGTGAATTTTGATGGATTTCAGATTCAATAAAGTTTCTTAGTACGTAAATACGCATACATCGCTGTAAAAATCGCAAGTAGCTTCAAGTATTCGTTTTAACTTATCGTCTAAGCATAAACTGAGTGCCAAAGATCGTACAACTGTGTGATATGTTAAAAATTACGTATGTGCACTTCATTTCTGTCCCATGACATAGCAAATTGTGCTCCCTTAGAAAATCTAGACTCTAAGCTTTTAGAATATTACGAGCAGACCAAGAGGGTCACTCAGTACCTAATTGCTTACAAAGGTGGTTGTGTGGAAAAGAAACGCTTAGATGCATTGAATATTCCGAATATCAACTTAGAACAATATGGGTTTCCCAAATTCGATGCATTTTGTGCTCTAAGTAGCAACAAAGATATCCAAAAACTATAATGTGGTCATCACAAAAATAATTTGCATTGCCCCATAGCTGAGGTGCTGGCATTGAATAATTGGCTTGTCGGAAATAAGTCTCTTAAAAAAATGTAAGTATGTAAAAATAAGTTCTTTTTTTACTACAATGTATTATTTTTGTAAAAATATTAATCATAATGTTTTTACTATTAAAAAGTGTTCTAATTTACTTTGTTTCCATGTGGCTTCCTTCAATCTGTTTAAGAATTGTCTGCTGGATTTGCAGAGATTGTTTTAAGAATACATAGAATTCAGATTTAATCCATTATTTCAATAATTTTTGTTCATTTTAAAATTCACATTAATACTTAAAATTTTCAGTTATTATTTAATTTTACTCATGGGTAAAACTATCAGCGGTGTGAGTAAATATTTAGATTATGCATTAAATATCAAGAAAAGGGCAAAAGTTAATTTGCTTAGCAGCACAGATGTGCACACATTATTTTCAAAAACAGAAAACCCACTTACTATCCATTTAATATAGCAATGTAGAACATTTAAAATTAAGAAAACAGTACAAAGTATCTTGTAAAATACTTCATAGCTTCGTAAAGTATTGGTATTTTGCTGTGCAATGTAAATTGTACGATGTGCATAAGGATTTCAAATAAATAAAAGGAAGTTCATATTTAGTAAAATGTGTGGTTTGCAAAAGCATTAAAGAAAAAGAACTTTTAATTTAGATCTTCAAGGACAAATGGTTTTTAATTCTATATTTCACTACTTCAAATGCGCAAGGAAACATGGTATGGGTCTTGTAAAGTTTCAAATTAATGCATAAAATTCTTTTTACTCTTACAGGTTTTTATAATAATTTTTTTACTATGCATAAAACGCACTTTAAGAACCAAACTTTTAAAAATGTCTCAATTGTAAAATTAAAAAATAAAAAGCAAATTGCATTTAAATGTTTGTAATAATATTTAAAGTATATATTTCTCTCTCTCTCTCTCTCTCAATTGTTAAACGCTTTCTAAAAATCTTCAATGTTATAATACGTGCAATAGTATTTGATATATAATTAATTTTTGTGTAAAAAACATCTAACTTTTAAAATATAAATCCCTATATCAAAGAAAATTTCGTTAAAAACAGTTTGTAAATCTTTATAATATAAATAAAATCACTAAAATGAATGAAAATTTATTTAAAGTAAACAATAATATGGAAGGAAAAATTAATTAAAAATAATATTTAATTTATATTTTACAGGATAAAGGGTTTTAATACTATTTTTCACTACTTCAAATGTGTAAGAAAACATGTTCATAATATGGGTCTTGTAAAGTTTCAAAAATTTTACGCTCACTTATGTGTATAATATTAAAAAATTCTGCAATAAAATATGTGCTATAGCATCTAATGTATAATTAATTTTTGAGTAAAACATAAATCTTAAAATCAAGGAAAATTTCATTTCAGATCTTGCATTTTAAAAAGAAAATTTATAAGACCATGTAATAAAAAAAAACCCAAATAATCCAAAATACAGTGTATGTGGTAAGACAAGCAAAAGTTTATTTAGAATAGAAAAGGTGTAAGCATTAAAAATATTTCCAATATTCCCTTATGGATCTGCATTTAAGTGTTTGTCATAATATTTAATGTATATGTTTCAATTGTAAAATGTTTTCTAAAAATCTTCAACATTAAAAATATGTGTAATAGTATTTAATATATAATTAATTTTAAGTAAAAACATTAATTTTTAAAATATTAAATCCTTATATTTCATCCACAAACAGGTTTGTAAATCTATATAATATAAATTAAATCACTAAAATTTATGAAGATTTATTCAAAGTAAAAATAATATGCAAGGAAAGATTAATTAAAAAATAACATTTAATTTAGATTTATAGAATAAATGATTTTTTTATACTATTATAACTTCTTCAAATGTACAAGAAAACATATTCATAGTATTTGTCTTGTAAAGTTTCAAAAATTTTACTCTTACTTAAGTGTATATTATTTAAAACAAAATTTCTGCTATAAAATAGGTGTTATAGCATCTAATGTATAATTAATTTTTGAGTAAAAACATCTAACTTAAAAAAAAAACATAAATCTATATAGCAAAGAAAAGTTTCATTTCAGATCTTGCATTTTAAAAGAAAATTTATGAAACCATGTAATAAAAAAAACCAAATAATCCAAAATACAGTATATGTGGTAAGACACGCTAAAAATTTATTTAAAAACGAGATGTAAGCATTTATAAAAATACTATTCTGAAAGGCAAAGATCAATTGCAACGTTGTCCAAATATCGTCTAGTGTACGACACTGAGTTCCAGTTCGGGGGCACATAAGTGGTTTATCGCTGCTTTATACAAGAATTTTACGAAACGTTAAGTTTATTCTAGGGCATAATGCATTCCCACGGGGCAAGCTGTGAAACCAAAATTGGTTTGTTGGATACTTCATCTCAAGCAAGCTTCCATTTTCCAGAACAATTT
>OW119925.1:66889838-66984694 GCA_933210815.1 Meta bourneti
TTTTAATTATCAGCTTTGTGTGAACTACCAGTAATTAATTTTTTTGATAATCTAATTACATTTCCCATCTTTAGAATTCTTGATAAATAATGTAACACCTTTATTTCATTAATATTAAACAATGTTTTTTAATTCAATAATATAGCATTTTAAAATTTATTACTGCTTTTTGCAATAGTTTTTTTTTGTGTAGTAGTATAAGTAATTTTATGTTGTGGTGAATTTCAAGTATTATAAACTTTGTGTATAAAATATAGACTGACATAAATTTTGCATAACAGTCTAATAGTTGTGCCGCAATTTTGTTCATTGTTATCGATTGTGCAAAGTAATATCAAATGAATTGGTGACATAAATATGTATTTAAAGAAAATTGATTATTTCTAGAAAACTGATTAAATAAATTCAATAATTAATTGTTAAAAGATTATAATAAAAATTGTTTAAGATTATTTATGAAAGGCATACATCATTATACCTTTGCCTTGCACAATCTTTATAGAAATGTATGACTTGATGCTTGAGGTTACTGTATTGTGTATGAAATTTGTAATTGAATACCTACTGCGAATGCACTAAACTGGTACATCTGTATGTCTGACGTACAGTTTGAAAACTGAATGAAATTTTATATGGAACTGAATTTACTATGGTTGATATATGTGCTGAATCATCTAGTGCATATTAAATTAAGTACATGTGCAAAAACATGTTTTATAATAAAAGTTCTTATTTTTATTTGCACCTATTCTAAATATTGTTAATTTTTTAGCAAATTCTTTTGCCATTTTTTCATGAAAATACATCATTTTCTAAAGTCTTGTAAGTTTAATTTTTCTGGCAATACTGCCTATAGGCAATCTTGTACAGTAGATGATAATTTTGATACTTATTTTTGGTATTTTAATCTTTGTACCTATCAATTCAACTTTGAGCATATAATATTGTTTTTAAATGAACATATTTTACAGAAAGTATGCCTAGTCACCCTTAATTTCATGTTTATTGATGATTAAATAAATTGAAACTTTGTCTGTCTTATGTCTCATCTGGCTGATGTCTTTGTGGAGTTTCCATGGCCTTCGAATCTGTATAAGTGATTAGTATTGAAGAGTTAAAAGTAGTGTAGAGTGGAAGTGCATATGAAATTTTAATTGATCATTTCCATGCACATAAAACCACTCAAATTGAGGGTTATTGATGCTCATTCAGAAGTCAAAAATTCAAGTAAAGCGAGGTTGTTGATGTCAAGGTCGTATTCAAAATATCAGGTCTCCATTTTTCCCTAAAAATGTGGTATTCAAATGATGTTCCCTGTGTGTATTTCTCTCTTCTGTGTCTGAAACTTTCCTTGTGTGTATGTCCATTACTTGATGTTGTCTTGTGTTTCGTGCAACTTGACCAAATATGGCCCCTTTCTCCCATAAACTCAAAACCAATCAACCCTAAAAATGCCCTGGAAAACTGCTAAATCAGCTGAAAATTAAAAAATAATTAGTATTTTCGGGAGTATGTATGTGCTTTCAATTATACATTTCATGGGTCTACACATGTCAGTATCCCGTAAATGTTTTAAGGTTTCTAATTTTGAAGTGTTGGTAGGTATGCCATTTTCATCTTCATATAAGGTTTTTGTTCCGAGTTACTACAGAAAAAAAGAAACAGACTGGATATCACAAAATGGGGACTTATGACAACTACAGTGGAACCTGAAATCAACCTTTTATAGTTATAACAAACACCAAGCTAATGAGATAATTAATTTGATGATTTTCTGATGTGCTAAAGTAATTTGAAATAGCCATATTTTTGCCATTTTCTATGAAAGGGTAGTTTTAATTAAGAAGTTTGCCCTTTTTTTTTGCAAATTGTATTTTTTTATTTTTGTCGATTTTTATTGAGTGTTGAACAAAAGAGGAATTTCTTAAACTAGCAAAACCTGTAAGTCTGGTTATTATGAAAGCACAATTTTTTTGCCCCAATTGAAAGTTAATTTGGTACTATTTAGAACTCCATGAATTTCAGGACAAATCAAAATTTTCCAATATGTTTGACATCGTTTATCTTGTGGTTGGTGCAGTTTGGCCATATGGCCCTGGTGCCATAGAAATTCAACCGACCAATACAAGCGTGAAAAAAATTTTAATTTGGATACTAATAATCTGCTCAAAACTCTTAATGAGTATGAAGTGTGTGCAACCATGAAATTTTGTTTAACTCCAATTGTCCTTTCATACACAGCTTGGATTCTTATATTAGTGTTTAACTTTGTTCATTTTTTCTGTAACAGATTGAGTAGTATTAATTTTTAAGAATGGTTGAAAACTATAACATATTAACCTTTACACTAAGGCGCCCAAATTTTGTTACCCATGTCTTAGAACGGCAGATTTCTCCTGACTTCCTTCCCCCTACAGAACTTGAGCGATAGAGACGTGAATGACTTACGACTGACCACCTAGCTTGCTTTCCTTTGATAATGTTGTCCCAATCCGCTCAATAGAAATTGAGGCAAATGGTCATAATATTTTTAGGCTCACTTCTGGGGTTTGCTACTTTTCAATCAATTGTGCTCTTTACCCCACTTTAGGTTTTGAACAAGGAACTGTTTTAATTTTGTTAGGATTGAAATTCGTTTATGGTGATCTAGGCTATAACGAATACGGACTCCATTTAATATTTTCATTTGTTTTTCAATGACTGATTGAAAAGCACAAGTGAATTTTTTAACATTAAATCTAAGATTTTAATAATTTATTTCCGAAATTTTCAGGTATTTCTCTCTTCTGTGTCAGTAAAACTTTCATTGTGTGTTTGTCTATTACTTGATATTGTATTGTGTCTGGCGCAGCATGGCCAAATATGGCCCTTGTGCCATAAAACCCCAAAACCAACCAAAATTGTCAGCATGATTTTATCTCCTCGTTTATATTTTCAATTATCGTTTTAGTTCATAACATATTCATATTTTGGGGTAATAAATTAATTGATGGTGTGAAGTATCTTTATTACAAACAAATCTAAAAGGCAAATATTTTCTATTTAGATAGTTAATATGTAAAACAGCACATAAGCACACTTATGCTTCATTCTTTCTGTGGGAGTACTATTTTCTTGCATATGATTAACTTTTATTATTTTTTAAGAATTCGTTAAAAAATTAACTAATTAAATGAATAGTTACTTTACCTGCTGTATTTATTAAGCTCAATACCTCATATGAAAAGTTTTTAATATTCTGCTTTAAATACTTATTTATTTTAACTGAATAGAACTCATCAATCCTTGTTTTGAAACTAAAATTTTTACTTGCAAGTAAAGTAATTGGTGACTATTTTAATAGTTGCTTTAAAGTTTGAATTCAATTTAAAAATCAGTTTTATATTTCTGTCATATAAGAGAAAGATATATTAAATAAACCATGTAAATTTCCTTATCAAGTGAGGTCCATATGCGCACTAAATTTTTGATTGTAGTTCTCTTGCGATGAAGTTCCCATTTGATTTTAGAAAATCACTAACAATAGAAAACTGATGTCACCCAAAGCAATTAGGAAATTTCTATATGAATAATAACTAACATTGTGATTTTAAAGAGATGATTGGAAAACCATCTTCGAATTTAAAGTACTTTAGGATCACGATCCAATATTGAAAGTTTATATAGAATCAAACTTGTAAAAACAAATTATTGGAATAATTTTAGACTAATGGTACATTGTCATATTCTATCATGTTAAGATCATGAAAAGTGAAGATTTCTTTTAGATAAAAATAATATGAATGCGGCAATTTTGATGTTCAGTATGCTTAGGGAGATTAAAATATCTTTTTCAACAGATATTGTGTCAACCAAGTAAAAATCTACCAGTACAAAGTTGGCAATTTGTACAGTAAAATACTAAAAGTTGGAATTTCGAATACGAATAATGATTATCAACATTATTAATTAATACTTTACCTTGAAAGTCTAAATTTATGAAAACAGTTGTAGTATGTCATTGTGAATTAACGGATTGGAATATGAACAAACTACCGCATAATATATAGTACTAGCTGTACCAGGCCACGCGTTGCTGTTTATATAGCTAAATAGACTAAAATATGCGCGTATTCGAATGCAACGTTGTGGCAAAATTTCAAGGCAATCGGTAAAAAAATTTGGGAGATTTTGCGTTAGGGAACAAACGAACATTACATTTTTATTTATATAGATTGAAAACAAGTTGATTTCGGTCATGTATTGCAATATAAGGGCTAATTAGACTGACTGAAAGAGGAAGATTGAAAATAGTACTAATATTCGAAATGTTTCCAATCCAAGTGGAGATAAGAAAGGAGTGCTGTAAAACCGTTCCATCGTGAGTTATGTTTTGACAATAACAAAAGCTGCTTCGATGGTCAGCGTGAGAACCATTCGTGCCCCCTCGATTCAGATTGCTGTCGGTATGTTTTAAGCCATTCTACCAATGTGATAAAGAAAGGTATAACGTGTTATCTCCTGCATACTCAGGAGTCATCAGTTAACAAGAAGGAATGCAAGGGCCATTGTGATGGTTAAAGTAAAGATATGTGACACTCGCAGAATATTTTTGTATGAAGTTTTCAAGAGCTTCCCGTTTTCTATAGGAAGTAATAAATATTTTCGACAAAGCGAGAGAAATAGTTTAAATTCCTCTTAGAAATCCATAACGGCTTACCTCGGGCGACAGATGTTGCTTTGGGTTTAAAAGATTCAAATACCGGCATTTTAAACGTATCTTTGATTAACACACTGATAGGTACCTTTCTCTCATTTCATATTTTATCACTCTTGAATGGGCGCATAAAAGAACAGAACGGCTACAACCTTCGAAAGAAACTGCGAGGGCTTACTCATCTTTAGATTTTAACTTGAACATTGTTTTCTGCTAGTTTTTTACTACAGATCTCATATCAGTAAATCGTATAATATATAAGAATCTTAAATTTTCCTGCTAATAATTGTACCTTATAATTAGGTATGTAGATAATATTATCATTTCTAGTGTCTTGTAAGATTTCTACTTTTAACGTTTATTTGAATTCAAAGAAAAGTAGGCGAAAAATTGGATCTAAACCATTCGGATATTTTAAATAGAAGGAATTTCAAGTAACCTATTTCTTCTGTTTCTCACATACTTCAAATTAGGTATTTTAATTAACGTCGCTCTGGAGCAACCCATCGGGCAATTATTCAAATTAGAAACATCTAAAATTAAAAGACATGATTAATTATAGTAATTTATACCATAACTACATAAACTCGATTTTAATCAGATGTATTTATAGTATATCTAACTTCCTCAAAAAAATATTTAAATAAATTTTATACGCAAATTTAGCGTATTGAATTCATGAATAATTTAATTAAGTAATGTATACCAAATTTGTTAAACAGCTGTATCTTCCCATTGACTGCTAAATTTATGTTTGGATTATGAAAGGTAAAAAAATCAATAACCAATATTCTAGACGACTTTATTGTCTATTTAATAGAAAATTACAGAAAAAGTTACTTGTAAATCAGGTGTTAAAGGTTAATGTTTGAATTTGTTCATGAAAATTATAATTAAGTTTGCGTTTGTTCATAGAAACTAGTGTGCATTGTTTTATATTTCATACAGCCTTTAAAAAACTTTTTTGTTTATAAATACTAAAAGTTTGCATTTGTTCTGTTTTTAAAGGATCAAGTCAAAGTTACGTTGTGTAACTAGAGTAAACTGTCCTGTTATAGATATCCAAAATGTTTAGAAATTAGTTACAATGCATACAATCAATCTTACAAAAATTAATTTGCCCTTCCTTAAATACCCAATAGTTCTTCAGAATAGCAAAAAAATATTACTTTTATCCAAAGGTTAAATTATGCGTCCAAACTATTGTAAAAACTAAATTTTCTAAAAAATTATTAACGAAGTATCGTAAAAATTAAAGAAACTGGTAAACAAACCTCGGGACCCAACTTTCGGTTGCTTCTGGATTGCGAAGGTTAAGTAACGCGTTTTCTTTTACACGCTGAACACACAATAGACGATACATTATAAAAAAATTCCTCTTCTACTTTTTTAAATGGGTTTTACTAATTTAAAATAGCTTTCGCACAGATGCTTGGATATATGAATTGGGACTATGTTCTCGACAAGGGTTGGTTTGGGGGTTTTATGGAACAAGGACCATACTGCGTCAGACACAAGACATACAATGAAAGTTTTACTGACAAGAATCGAACCTGCGCCGCCTACAACTCGAAGGTTGCTAGCGCAGTGGGCATATCCTCAGCCACGATGGCATGTTTTCGTTCTCAAGCAGTGATATTCTTATCAGTCAAAAAATTTGAATACGAGTGGTTTACGGTTTCTTCACCCTTCAGAAATTCCAATGAATCTGTTCCCCTATAACTTGACTTGTAATTTTGCTTAGTGAAAACTGCTAGGAATAATTGCCTTTGAGTCGCTGATTACAAAAGACTGCGGTTTTCTCTGCTGTGTCCTCAAGACCGAAACTTCAATATTCAAAAACAAGAGCCATATAGCCGAATATCCGATATAACGAGTAATTACTGTACCAATTCTTTTGTCTTACGTAATCATATTTAAGACTAAAAGGCTGTTTTCTATATCTTTAATCCTATTAAATTTCTCGTCATCTGACCGTAGTTCAAAGTTACGTGGTGTTCTCGTATTTGATCCTGGGCCGTCGCCAATAGCCCGTTTGTTCCAGTGCAATGGTAATTCAACTGTCCCCTCCAGTACATATGATGAAAGTGATTCAAATAGATAAATGCAACATTTTTTTTAATGCTCTCGAAATAAATAACCACCTTTTGTGGTTTAAAACGATCTTAAAACTTAACTTTGTCTTAAAACTTCATATAAAGAGTCAATAATGTACAACTCCTTAGAAACTTTACAACGAAAATTCTACTTACACACAGGACCAAATATTAAGGATAATACTGAATTCTTATCAAACAAGGTCACCTGATCTCAACCCAATAGAGCATGCTTTGGATGCTTTCGAACGTCCCATTTCAGCCTTCACAACGTCAAGGATTGCACACGAGCAATTGCGCTAATGGAACGCTGCGCTCTTTGTCTCAGGAACTCTTGGACAGTCTTGTAGAAAGCATATCTACTTTGTGAGGCCTGCGTTAGGGTAAGAGGCTAGCACATCCCCTATTAGATTGCTTTTAGCAGAGCAAAAAGTATTTTCGCAATAACTAAAGCCAACAATGTGTTCACATAAGCATTCTTTTCCATTTCTTTAGTTCCCAGGAGATATGTGGGCGTTCTTATTTCATTCCACATAGCATGTGAAATATCCATTTGTCATTTGAGGTACTTCGTTGCAAATACTTATTACGGGACTCGTCTCGAATTGCGTTTTCCTTAAATTTTGGACATGTGTAGTTTCTAAACACAAAAATCTATCATTTAGAAACACTTATAAAAAATAGCTTTCCACACTTGCTTAAGTGAAATTGTTATACGGAAACTTAACGGACTTGCATTTTTAAATTTATTAGCAGCATTGAACTTTTTACATGCATAAAATTATGCTAAGCAAAATATGATAATTTGGGGTACGTGGATGTTAATTCTCATACTGACATACTAATGCTGACTGGTTCAATGAATAACGAGGCAGGTAAAAAAATTAACGAAAATAAAAGTTCATCAAAAATTAAATAACACAATAAGCTGATTAATCTACCAACATAGCGTCTTGTCTCAAAGTAAAAAAGGCTTAACAGTTTATTCTAATATCTCAATCTTTAATCTAAAAAAAAATATTAGCAGCGCGCACGCGCAGCATGACTGAAAAATAACGATAATTTAATTTAATCCGTTACCAGAGTCGATTTATTTTCATACGTAGACTGATGTCACCACAATATGCTACATCGGAGATAAATCATTTCCCCCAATTGATGCCCTATTTCAATAAGCTCTGGATTATTTCCTGTACCTTTACCATCAACATTATAATTCAAATTATTCTAAACAATGAACTATATTCGTATTCGAAAGTATTCAAACTAAGTTTCTTAAAAACGATAACGAGATTCCAATCTAACTGTTTAAGTTCATAGAAATAGCTAAAACAGCTAGCTACCTGTCATGGACACTACTGTTTGTGAAAATTGCAACACCATGAAGGATCATGCAAAATAAACGAAACTTGCAGGAAATGCTAAACAGGTTAGGACATGCAAATGATTAGAATTACAAAGGGATCACGCATGTGGGCCAAGAAACATCCTCTAAACTTCCAATTGAGTCGTGTACAAAAAAGCACTAAAGGTGCGTTAAAATGTGTGTATCGTCGTTTGACTGCCGTAAATGATCGATTAGAAGTCAATATGCCTCGCCAAAAACGCAGTAACATACGAGCAACTAACGGAGTTCGAACGGGGCGCATGATCGGCCCCCGTGAGGGTGGACTTTCGTATCGTGAAATCATTCGCACGGGGCATAATGCCACAACAGTGATGCGTGTCTGGAAGAGATGGACCATGGAGAATCGAACAAGTCGAAACTCCGGCAGTGCGCAACGCAATATGATGTCACCACGGGACGACAGACACCTCATCCGCATGGCGGTGACGGACCGAACCGCGTCCTCTCGTGCGTTGGCACAACATTGTAGCACGTCTACAGGTGTGTCATTGTCTGCCCCCACGGTTCGTCGACGTCTGCTGCGCCATGGGCTACATGCAAGGATTCCCTTGATGCTGAACCACCGACGACTCCGGCTACAATGGTCTCACCAACACAGCCAATGGCGTGCCGAATGGCAACAAATCGTCTTCTCGGATGAGTCCCGCTACAATCTGGACTATAATGATGGACGCTTACTCGTCAGACTCTATTGTCTGACTCTACGTCAGATTGGTGAACGCCTTCTCCCGGAGTGTCTTATCCAGCGTCGTACTGGACGAACGCCTGGCGTTATGGTCTTGGGCATTATTGAATATCATGGACGATCCCGCCTACTCCAAATTGTGGGGACCCTGAACAGTGGGCACTACATCAGGGAAGTAGTTGTGAAGCCCGAGGTCCTATCCCTCCTGTAACGCATTCCCGGAGCTGTATTTCAGCACGACAATGCCCGTCCTCAAGTTACTCGGAATGTACAAGCCTTCTTCAGTGCACGACAAGTTCCGCTTCTTCCATGGCCTACACGTTCCCCTGATATGTCGCCCACTGAGCATGTCTGGGATTACATCGGACGGCGACTCTCTCGTCAGGCAGAGTATGGCTGAACTTTGGCATCAGATAGAGGCCATCTGGAATGCCATTCCTCAGCATTACATTCAGAATCTATGATTCGATGCAACGACGTGTACAGGCTCTCATCGCTGCGCGTGGCGACTGCACAAGATATTAATTTTCGGCATTATTTTTGTTGTATTGCTCTGTAAATTTGATCGTTTATTTAAACCACTATAAGTAATACGTGGAATAAATTTCATGTATTTCTGATGATTCTTTCATAGTGTTGCAATTTTCACAAACAGTAGTGTATAAAATAGAAAACAATCTTAATTGCAATTCTTCCTCTTTCTTTTCCTTGTCTGAACTGAGATTCTTCGAACTCAGTGTCTGCGTTTGATGCAACAAGATCACTTGCGTATTAAGGAAGGATGTTTCCATGAGAATAGTTAGTTTATAAGTACTTATTTTGTAATAATTTTAATACCATGGTAATGCAGAGATTACGTAAATGCTGTTTAAGAGTTCGTCAGGGAAGAATCCCAAAGAGGATTCGTTCTGAGAAGAATTTTTACACGTAATTGTACTTTTCTGAAAATTATTGCTGCTACAGCTCAAAATCTTTGTTTCAACTTTCATTTTGACCTAGAAGTAATTTGAATTGTTCTTGCTGAATTAATTCCATCTGAAACAAACATAATTGAAATGAACTCCGGACATTTATCAATTCATTGGATTTTAACTTCCCCGCTGTAATAATAAGTCTGCTGCAGACAGTAACGTAGCGTAAAGCTGAATTCAAATAGGAAGTGGGCCGCTGTAGCCCAGTTGGAAGAGCTACTGATTAGTAACCGGAGGGTTGCGAGTTCGAAACTCGGTTCAGCCAAAGACCATCATCTAAATGGGGGCTGATGCATGTTAAATCTGCAGTGGCTTCAGATGTCCTAATGTTGACTTGGTGTGGAAGTTCGGAGAGTAGGGTGCAAGTTCAGGCGTTGACCTCGTCATCTGACCGTGTTTCAAAATTGCGATTTGTCCTTGATCATTCCTTTCGGGATTGATCCAAGGTTCTTATAGATAGATAGCCCGTTGCTAGAGGTGGTCCAGTGCGACGTTAATTAAGTACCTACCTTAAATAGGAAGCGCAAAGCCACACGCGCAAATCAATTTGCAGGCGCGAGCTCCCTTCCTCTTCAAGTTGAAATCATTTCAATTCTGATTTGCCCTTCTTATTTAAAGCTGGGAATGAATCGAAAGCAAAAAATATTTTATGCTTTTCTTTAGACAGCGTTGTTAGCCAGCTCCCTTCGCCTTTGTTTCTTTACCGCAAAGACAGTTAAATACAAATAATTTTCAGGTCAAATTTGAAAAGAAGCCCAAAAGGCGTGATTGCGGCCAATACTGCCAATTCTGAGTGGATTATACAAGCGCGCTTGAGGTTGTCTCTTGCAAAGGCTGAAAAATGAGAACAGAGAATAATAGACCGTGGGCGGAAGCATAGGATAGGAGAGAAGTCAGTGCTGACGGTATTCATTGCGCATGACAAACGCCATCAACTAATACTAAAAAACCATTTGAAGTTGAAAGGATGGGGCATCAGCATTCCCTGATTGGCTTTTAGTGAGGAAAATCAAAGACGTTAATCCTTTTAGGGGTTCGCACGTATAATTTCTCCTTGCAACATGCAGTCTTCTGTGTATGAGACTTCTAACCAATTTTGATCTTATTGACCAATAGAATCTTTCCAAAGGGTTCTATTCTAAGAAAATCAGCGATAGAATCTTTCCAAGGTATTCTATTCTAAGGAAATCAGCGATAGAATCTTTCCAAGGGATTGTATTCTAAGGAAAGAAGCAATACAGTCTTTTCACAGGATTATAATCTACAGAATGGGCCAATAGATTCTTTCTATTCCAAGGAAATGACCAATAGAATCGTTCCAAAGGTAGATTCTATTATACTAAGGAAAATGCCAATAAAATCGTTCTAAAGGTTGAAAGAATCCATAGGTTCTTTAGAAAATATGGTTATTTATTCATTAAGTGTATTCTGGGGTAAAAGCAATCCGAACACTATTCCGAAATCTAGCGACGCTCCAAGGGTTAAAATAGAAAATGGCGTCTCACTTAGATTTTCATTAAAATATTGTGTTTGCTTCAGGTTTGACCTTTTTTGCCGCCCAATTTTAATTATTTTTCTTAGAGAATGCCGGACACCTGAGCATCCATAGAAACTACCCTACTGACTGCAATTTTGATTCAAAAGTAATCGAAAATTTTCTTCTGTTAAGCTGACTTTGGGAAACGGAGATTCACGCATATCATGAAAGAAAAGCTGGAAAGTGTCATTTTATGTACCATTGCAGTGTTGAGGTATGAATCCGACTTTTCTAACAATGGCAGAACTGCGACTTGTGATTTTTTATGAAATTTTTGCCAATATGAGTAAATAATTACTTAACGTAATTTTTTTATTTGTATGTTCTGTTTAGCAATTTTTCAGTTATTAGTAAGGTATCTCTATAACTCCAATTTGTCGTCTTCGTCTAGAACTTCAGTATTGGTTTCTACGCTGCTAAAAATCTTCCTTATTTTTTTTCTTTGAGGTGGCAGGTATGGATATGCGTAAACAAATTAATTGTTCCGAAAAACCCATATATGAAACAATTGGAGTCCACACTGTATAAACGAACCCCTAAATTGTTTAGTGTAGGATTTTTCCTTCCTCATATCTAAGAAATGTTTTCTTTCACTATCAATGAAAGGTAATTTTGACACTGTAAGTGTCAGCTAGGCGATGGTTTATTCACTTTTTCGTTAAGCTCCATCACGCTGACTGCAGCATTAACAACTTTCCTTAAGAGCAATGCATTGAAGATTTAATCAGTGCCAAAAATCTAGTCGAATGCATTTGTAACCATACCACTAGCCCATAAGTTTTGTATGGGTTCAAGGACAAGGGAAATTTGCGATAAGCACTTCGATCAAAGAAAATTTCATAACAATTCCTAGCCCGAAAACGTGTCCCCAGCCTGTACAGGAAAACAATTTGGCCATAATGCCCACACATGAGAATAATAATCCCTTTGTCGGTCAAAGGAATCGCTTTTCTTCCTTAATCTTTGTAATAACGCTCAGAGGACATACTTTTCCTTATTTTCCATCAAAACGCTAAAATGATCTCAGTTTGAAACAGAGCTGACATTTGCGAAGTTTGGAGTTTAAATTTGCTCGCGATAAGACTTGACCCAATTCCAGGTAAGGTATACTTGCGTTTCTCGAGTGAAATATAAGTTAGTGAGTAATGAATGTTTAAAAAAAAATGTGTATTGAATTTCAGTTATTTTCATTCACGTGTGATTTATATGCATTTTAATATAATAAAGCAATAGAAATATGTAATAATATGTTGTATTCACCAAACGTTGTTCTTAAAGATGAATTTCATACATTGCATTTTGGTACATGAGCCTCGTGCCACTTGAACTAGTATATTTTGATGCATTGGTACGATGTCTTCTATAAATATGAAATGTAAAAAAAACCCACAAAAATAGGATTTTAAAAAGTAGGAAAAATGGATTGTAAGTCACAATCCAGTCAAAATTTACCTAAAAAACAGTTCTCTCCAGTACCGAAGAGCCAGAAGTGCTTGAAAGTATTCAGGCAAACAAAGACATTCATCTGAATCAGTAAGGTTGAATCTGTGCAAGTAGGCCTGAGGTAGGCAAATGGCCAGTATGGCCATTCTAGCTTTGGCAGCAAAGGTGGCAACTTTTCTGCAGACCTTTCTGAAATATATAAGGTCACTGTACATTCAGTTGAAAAAGAAACGTGACTGTGTACATCAGGTGTTAAAAATGAATTCAAAATGTTTACACATTTCTTTTTTTTTTAAATATTTCTTTCTCGTTTTCGCTTTAGTGGTCAATCATATCGTCTAATGAAATTCGTAGCTACTTCCTTCATCCAGTGCAAAATGTTCCATTAATGCTGCATGTGGAATGATAAATTGCAATATCAGCCACGATGTGATAAACATTTATTTGCTATTTAGATATTTGAAACGGAAAATATTTGTACTTCTCATAATTGATCAAAAGGAATAAGGAAAAGGTAGCTAAACGTTTATTCGCTATGTAGTTCTCCAGAAAAAGACCTGAAAATGTATCATGGACTTAAAGGAAAAATATACCAAATCTTAAATATTTAAAAAGAGAATTATTAATAAAGAACAGTATCACTCTGCATGTTACTCCATATTCCCCTTCCTATCGGAATTTCAGGAACTAAAATTGTTTCAGAGAATCTCTCACCATCACTTTAATAGCATTCAATGTGGTGCAATTTCGCTTATTAGTCCGTGGCTCAGTGGTATGCCAACTGCTCTAGTAACCTGCGAGTTGTAGGCAGGTTCCATTCCTGTGGCTTAGTCTGGGTGTCTTTCGCTCTTGTATGTCAGTAAAACTCTCCTGGTGTGTTGTTCATTACGATGTTTGTCTAGTGTTTGGACAAACAGGGCATTTGCGTCATAAACTCCAACCATTCGCTTATTAATTAAAGCTACAGAAAAGTATGATTAGGATAACTAATTACTTTATTGAATTTTGAATGATTTCTAATTCTACACATTTTTATGTATTTCCATACTTTTCAAACATTGAAAAACAGAGCGTTCAAGTGGCACTTTTTTCAAATCGTTAAAAAGTTTGGATTGAATTCGAATATAAAACTTTTATTGCAACACCTATTTTACTTATATAGTTTGGGTTTGAACGAATACTTGACTCTTATTTTTACAGAACTTTCAATGCATTTAAAGAAAACTAACACTTTAATTGATGAAGAATAAAAAAACTATCCTAAAAAATAGAAAGTTCTGTTTTTTACCTCCTAATAAGCATTTATTGTCCCGATGACCATAGATCTCTGTCTCATGCACTCAGTATCTACACAATCAGGAAACTTGAAATAATTATGTTGCATAAGACAGAAACTAAGGAAATATGTTTAAATAAATTGTTATAGAACAATACGCACTGGTAGCAAGCGGCGGTTCCTAGAATATGTTTTCATTTACATGTTGATGGTTGACTTTTCCTGTACATGACGCAACTATTTCTATTGTTTTGCTCCAAGAGGTTACTGAATATACATCTTATGGTTTTAAAATGATGCTTGTTATTTCTTCGTCATAGCTTGCATATAAATTTGTTTTTAAAATGACGGCCTTCTTTTAGGTGTATAGTTATTGTTAGGTTACTTCAATATGAATACAAGACTAGTCATTTGCTGTCAATAAAATTATATACGCATTTAGTTTCTCTGGATGAAAAACAAGACTTTTTTACTCTGGCAATAAAAGGTTGGGACAGATTTTTTAAAACCGAGGAAGCATGGGACGCCTCATCCTGGCATAATAGGCCACGTTGACGTGGTGTGGAAGTTTGGAGAGTGAAGTGCCAGCTCAGGTGTTGATCTCGTCATCTGACTGTGGTTCAAAATTACGAGACGTTGTCCTTGTATTTTTACCCTTAGGAATTAAACCCGGACCATCACCAATAACCCGTTGTGTTGCTCCATGGCGACCTCAATTAACCTACTTACCTGGAATAACATTAATGGGCTAGTTCAATATTCTACAGTTTCTATAAATACGTAGCTGGTCATCGAAAATGCAACACCATGAAGGACAAGAGATATCAAAGACATATTTGTTATGCAAATAACCCAAGGCACAGAAGAGGTAAATGCGAACTCGAAGAAATTAGTATTCTGGGGATCCACCATGGATATATATATATAATAGGTAAACTATCTTAAAAGTAGATTTTTCCGAGAAACAAGATAAAATATGTAAACATGGAGTTAGCCCGCTTACTTTGTCAAGGGGGTAAAGGAGATGCTTTGAGTTTTTTCTGTACTTATGTGAGGCTTAGCCAAAGAGAGCTCAACACAAGTTACCCCCCGAAAACTCAAAGTACTACTAAAGAGAAAAAAAATCAAAAGATAAAACATTATCAGGGTTTGAAAGGAAAAATCAATAGAGCAGCCAAAGGAATAATAGACAACAAAAATACATTTTGTTTTGTTTGGGTTCTCTTATTTGTTTTTGGTGATGGTCTGTAATATATATATCCTTCCATCTGAAAGTGGGAACACTTTTTCAGGCGGATGGAAGGATCTGTGTGTGGATAAGACCCTATGAAGCCATGGATCCAACAGGGGATTGTAGTGGCAGGTGATGGATCCATAATGGTCATGAGATTTATTTTTTCACTGGTATTCAATAGGGAGCCCTGGTACGTCTACAGATTTCTCTGACAGGTGAAAGCTATATTTGCATCCTTTCTGATGAGTTACATCCGTTATATTTTGTGTTCATTCTGATGGGTTTGGCCTCTTCCAACAGATTAATACGCCGCCACACAAGTCTAGTCACGCCAAATTACGGTTAGAGGAACACTCATCTGAGTTAGGGGGTCTTGCCATTCCCACTGTCACCATATCTCGACGTTATCAAACACATCTAGGATGCCATGTAACGTACTGTAAAACACAGAAATCCTACACCTCCGAATACGAGAGAATTGTGAGCCGCTCTGCAAAAAATATGGTGTTCAATGCCTACAGAATACTTACGCAAGCTCCCCTCCCGTGGGAGGCCTACTATGTATTAGACTGGGGTACCAGTTTTTCTGGCACTTCAGTGTGTGTACTGCCACCTAGAGAACACGTCTAGGAGGCAGTGGTCTATGTTGTTAGTTAATTACCGTGCTATATAGTTTTGAGAAGAAAAAGTAAATATGCCTTGTAAAGAAGTCCTAGGGGTTCGAAACCCTTGCGGCCCTAATATTTTTATGTTGGTCGTCTGTTCATCCAAACGTTAGGGAAAAAATCGCTACTATACAAATGTGTTTTTAAATTATAATAATATTAATTCCCAAATACGACCTCACACATTAGGTTGGATGGGTGCTAAATGAGGAGATGGAGGTATCAAGTATTAGGAGCCTGAAACCTTATGGTCGCTCAACTATGAGGGATAAATGTTATAAATATACTGGTAATATTGGTAAATCAGAATAAACAAAATAAATTATTCCTAAAAACTCCCAAATCTATATGAAAAAAACTGGATATCACAACCCTCTAATAATTTCCACAAGTTGACTTCACTATAAGCTTCTATAGTTTCGGTTCTGATATTTATAAAACGCCAATTCTAATTCAGCCTTCACGTTAACTAATTACTGAAATTGTGATTTTGAATTAGATATTCATTTACAATTTTGGAAAGCCGTCATTATAAAAAGCCCCAGATTTCGGTGATTGGTTGTCTTGCGGTTTAATCTCAAATGTTTCTCTCAAGTTTTTCAAATACTTCGGTCAATATAATCTCTCTCTCTTATATATATACAGAGAGAGAGAGATTATATTGACCGTATAATTCAATATTACCAACAAAGAGAAATTTAGGAATTTAAACTTAATACCAAGAAAATTTGGAAAAAATGAAGAAGTGTTGGTGGATCAGGGAGGAGCCTCACTCAGTCAACACCATATGGTGTTTTCTGCGTGTGGGAGGCAGTTCACCAAAAGTAGCCTACCAACCCCTCCTAACACCATAAGCAGAAATCAAAATTAGAAATCAAAACCAAGTACAATACCAAACTATAGAAGAGAATACAAACTTACCCACATTAAAAAACATCAGCTCGACAACAATCGCCGCAACCTACATGAGGACAGACAGCAAATGCCATTCCTAGCGCCCAGAAATCACAGTTGAGAATTCGGAACTGGAATTCCGATTCTGACTCGGAATTCCGAATCAGTTTATCGGAACCGGAAACCGAAAAGATAGTGTTCAAATCCAGTCTCTTAATAAATTAACAGACCTATTGTTATTAGTATATCAAATAGAATTGATAGTCTCCAAAATAAGCCATTATGGTAAATCATCAGTTAAATAATATTAGTATTTTTAAATCTTTCAAAAATTATTTTATAAAAAGAGTGAGGGTATTTATTATTAAGAAGTGTGTTAATGAGATTATTACATTGCAAAAAAAGGTAGATTTAGAGTTACAAATTTTATTAAAACGTGCCAGTTGACTAGCAATTGTATTATAATATATTCTTTTAGAAATATTTGAATTCCAATATATTAATTTAAAAAACCGGAAATTCAAAATCATCTGTCTTATAATTTTCTAATTTTGCCTTTCTGCTTATGGTGTTTGGAGGGGTGTGTGGGCTACTTTTGGTGAACTGCCGCCCACACGCAGAAAGTACCATATTGTGTTGTCTGGGTGAGGCTCCTCCCTGATCCACCAACACTTCTTCATTTTTTCGAAATTTTCTTGGTATTCTTAAGTTTAAATTCCTAAATTTCTCTTTGATTTGTTTTGTGATATTGAATTATATTGCTATCCATGCTGTCTTCAGCTTCAGCGCGCATACATGAACAGTTCTGCTTTCTGGCTTCTTCTGACTACTTTTATACCCCAGTATTTTAGCTTTTTGCTTGTCTGCATTTTTGACCTTTTGGCGTTTGCTGGTCTGCATTTCTGTTACTTTACGTTTTAATGTTTTGTATGTTTGATTTTTAATATTTTGTAAGTTTGATTATATATATAACTTCTTATGTGTATAACTTCTTATTTTAAAATGACTGGTAAAGTTAAAGTTATTCTAAAATAAGATATGTTATGTTAAATCAAAACGGGTAGCTATACGTTGTAGTTCAAAGATATTTCTAAATTTTGACATATTTTCATTACCAGACGATTAAAATCAATTCAATTTACATTTGTTTTTCATGTTTCATGGGTATTATTGAAAGCTGTACTCCATAGTCAAGTAACTACATCTATCATTATAAATAGGTACGTGGTTTCCATATAGAAACTGAGTCTGAATTGAAAAAAGTACCTTAAGGATTCGATTTAAAACTAGATTTTTCTGTTGGAGGAAAGTGAATTTTAAACAAGACTTTGCTGATCTTGGAATAATATCCTAGTAAGGAAGTATGTAAACTAGGACTGTTGAAAAATAGAAATTTTTTGTCTCACGTGGCAGAAGGTCGAGGTTGCTTACTTGAAGTTGAAACTGTTAGGCACATGTGAAACATTCATTGAAATCAGTGATTTTGTAAAAAGTGTAATCGATTGAGTGTGCTTTGCCTACACTGATGATATTTGTTTTAAACAAGCTCCGTTATTTCACTTGCGGCTGAATAGAATTTTCAAGAAAAAAATGTGTGCTTCAAAATAAATTAACCACGAATGCCGTAACAGTTTAATTTGCCATCCTCTCACAATGATAATGTAATTCGAAAACATCGAATCCATTGGTGCAAGGGTACCACAAATAATAAATATTGATTGGAAAACGGAGTGCAAGACTATATGGTTGAAAGTTCCTCATTTTTACTGAAAATGAGCTTAATTGGCATTCTTAATCACTCAAAATCGACCTCTAAAGAAGTCATTTCAGAAAAAGATTTTGTAGTTTGTTTTACAGCAAGAGTGTGATGAATATGAAATGGATTATATGGATAAATATATTATGTACTAACAGTATCCGCACGGCGTTGCCGGTGACATCATTCTTGTTTGTCCTCACTGATTTTGAAAATATTAAAAAGAAAAAACAATTTTAAGAATGAATCCCACCACCACCCGACATGACACGGACATGTCGCCTCATTCCTTCCCGCGCTCACTGATTCTTGCTTAGAGATGACTATGTTAAATTCAAAAGTAAAGTTATATGAAATAACCACTACTGAAATAAAAATGTGATTCAATCTTTAAATATAACGCTATACTTTTAAAAGGTCTTGTTACCTCACTGATTATGACAAACAACCTAAATGAATCACAATGTTAGCGAAATCAAAACCAAATTAAACAGTAATAAACACTTCTACTTCATTTGATGTAATTTATTAACTGAGTTGCAGAAAATTTCTTGATGGTAGGAACTTGGCGTCGAACATGTAGGGGGTGGAGCTTCAGTGGTTTGCTTTTCATTGGTGGTACGAAAAAGGGCAATACAGAGAAACCAGAGTTTTAGAATTGAAAAACCTGCATAAAATCTATTTAATTTTTAAAAATAATTGTGTTGAATTCAAAAAATTAAAGGATAAAGTAAAAATAAGTACAGAAAAAGTTGGAAGGATTAGAGTATAGTTACTATTTTTTAAAATATAGAGGTGAAACATAAAAATTATCCGTCAGCCGGGTTCGAACTCAGGTCTCCCTCGAAAGCACTAACCGCGCGAATCCCACTACACCATTATTTCAATGTGAGGAGGGGTGTTTTTAGTGAAGAGATAGCATGCGCGATAAGTATGTCAGATCGGTATGCGGAGATACGTCATAGTGGAGGAGGGTCTACACGTGCCGCACAAAATATTAAAAAATTTCTAGATTAAATTTTAAAATTCGGGTTTCGAGGGACATTCAGTCACCTTTAGGACTACCTGTGTACCGAATGTCATGGCTGTAAGTGCTATAGATTCGTCTGGACACCGCACACACACAAACACTCCCTTTTATAATAGTAGATATACATATTTGCGTCTGAAGTAAATTGTAGAAGCTATGAAAAAGTTAAAACGATGTTAAAAAGTATTTTTGTGCACTTAAATGATGCTTGCATTTTCCTATGAGATAGAATCAACATTTAACCAATTCAACCCGAGCATCGTCGGGTAATTCTGCTAGTATATATAAAGCAGAGTTGGCGTCTGTCTGTATGTATGTTCTCTATACAAATATACACCGCGTTTGACCAATCCACACCAAATTTGGTATACTTATACTTTAGAACCCTGCGGATAACGCAGACTACGTATTACTCCCTTTTATTTGTCGTAGGGGGCTAAAAACAATTCGAAATCCTCATAGAAATAACATTGAGTATTGCTAGGGGCCCCTACTCCCGGTCTGGCTGTGCAGATGACGTCAGAGTTAACATCTACTGGAGTCGCCTCTCAAGATGACCTTAGAGGTTTTTTTTAATCTTAGAGTATGCAATCGCAGATGGGTCGGTTGCGCTGAAAATCGCTCAGTATCTTATCGTTTATGTATCCTGTCTGTATAATGCGGGATGGAATTTTCGAGTATAAAGTGTAATTGCTTGAAACGTTGATCATGATATCGTATCAATATGATTTGCCAGCATTTCATAATGATGATTTAATTCCGAAATTCACATTCCTGGTTCAAGGTGCTACAAATAAAAAAAATATTGATAAAAAAAACTGACTGCAATAATACGATGTATATCATTTTTTTTTAAGAAAATGAACTTAAAGGGCATTCACAATCACTCCAAAACGCAAAATCGACTTTTGTATATAGTCATATCAGTATCCGTTTTTGTAAGTTTGTCTTACCTATAGTTTGTGAAATGGGTCTAAAGTAAATTGTAGAAGCTATAAAAATCTCAGTTTTAAAAATTATTTTTGCTCTATGTTCGCTTATTTTTTTCTCTATGTTTGCATTTTCTATGATAGAAAAGTGATTTTGTGGCTCACTTTCAATCGATGTTTAACCAATTAAACCCGAGCAATGCCGGGTAAATTCAGCTAGTTTCAAATAAAATCCGATGATTTTAGACGTTTGTGAACGCGTGCCAACGATCCTGAAATTTCATTTTTATTACTCTCGTGCAAATGATCCAAGAATTTAATTTTTATTGAGCGCGTGTAAACGACCCGAGAATTATTATATTTATTATGCAAGCGTAAACGATAATATTGTGAACTGTAATTATGATTGGAATGTGAGAAAAAGAGAGGAATGCGGAATTTAGAAGAATGCGAGACGGAGTAAAGAGGAGAGATGATCGATGTTCTATGTAATTTTGAATCGTCTTTAGTTTTCTTAATAAATGTTAATTTTTTAATAAGGTATCGTCTCCATGTATGCAATTAAAAAAGGCCTATCTACAATTATTTAATACAATCGAACTGTTATTTCGATCGTCCAAAAAGTTAATAGAGTGAGTTTTCTTCTCCAAAGAAATTTAGGCTCGGATCACCACACAACTTCCCGACATTAAATGGTGGCAACATTCATTGATAGGAAATGAGGTGCGAGTTCTTTTTGTGATGGAAGTGCTTTATCTCCTGAACTCCGGTTTCTTTGCATTATCTGTTTTATCTATAATAATGTTTAAATGTTTTATAATATTGTTTAATACTAGTTTCATCACATTTTAATAGTAATACTTACATTTACGAATATTTTTAGGAAGAAATGGCGACCATGGAAAGATTTTACGGTTATTGGACTGGTGGAGGTAAGAAGCCTATATTTAGTGTGTTTAAGGCGTATTCATTTGATAACTTTGAGGTTCTTTTTAAATTTTAAATGCACGTAACTTTTTAAAATATTTTGGATCGGTAGGTCTTAACTATCTGGAGCTAAACCAAACATGATCTTAAAGAGGCATAATAAGTTCATAAATTAACAAAGCAACAAATACTGTCATTAACAATTGTATCCTGATTATATTACAAAATTGTATCATTATAACAACCCGGAACCTTATGTTAGAAATCACTGTTCAATTTGTACTTATGTTTTATCATTTCTGTAATGATTACCCTATGAAATCATTCAAAGGAACATGATTGTATCTTGTTTTTAAATTATTTAATTAGTATGAGACATACTGAAAATCCTTGTTCTATGACCTATTTTTATATCACATACTAAAATATATTTCGAATGACCTAATGTATCAAACAAGAGGAATAATGTAAAAGAGCAAAATACCTAGATTTAACGACAACCTGTTTTATTATGTGTGATCTCAATTCACTGAACTCCCTCAAAATTTTGATATCCAATTCTTAAAATTCAAAACACAAAAGCAGATTAACCTAAAACTCTGCTTCTTCGCTCACAATGCTTCTTTGTAAAAGAAAGGTAAATTATCTTACCAATCATCTTATCAAGAATCATTTTTCATCACTATCAAAAATCATCTTTCATCTTTTTGAACTACTCTGCATCTAATAAGTCATCCTTATTTATTAACTACTGAATACTCACAAATTTTTGATAAGGTAGGTAATTGAATTTACGAACAATACGGGGCCATTGGTGACGGTCCGGGATCAATCCCGAAGGGGGAAATGCGACATCACCTCGAAATTTTACAGCACGGTCAGGCGACGAGGTCAACACCTGAGCTGGCATCCCATTTCCCAAACTTCCACGCTATGCCAACGTGAGGACATTTGAGACCACGACAGATTTAACGTGCACCAGCATTCACGTGCATAAAGGTCTTTGGTTGATTGAGTCTCGAACTCGCAACTCAAATTTTTGGAAAAAACAAACACTCACTACCGTAAAGTTTTCATGAAAAGACAGATTTTAGGTGTAAGCGATAACTCATAATAGTTTATACAAAACGTTTTTGAATAGATTTATCGTTATAATGAAAATTAAATACTTCCTGCATTCAACTACGTTTCTCTTGCATGTTTTTGGCTGTTTCAAATAAGTACATGGAAAAGGTATTTGGCTGTTATATATTCGATTGCCATAACTTCAGGATCACTTCCCATTGATTTTTCTTGCAAGAACAAGGCGTTAGGTCATATGAACTTCACCTTAAACTAAGCCCCGAGTAAAATTTTTGTTGATTATAACGGTTGTTTATGGTGAACAAAGATGAAAAACCTGTAGATGTAGTAAGTATTTGCAATCTTCTATGTATAAAGCAGTCGGCATCTGTCTTCCTGTCAGTCTGTTCCCTATACAAATCTACTCCGTTTGACCAATCCACACCAAATTTAGTACACTTATACTTTAGAACCCTGCAGGTAACATAGGCTATATATTAACCCCCGTTCTATTTGTTTTAGGTGTGCAGAGGGGCCTAAAAACAATTCGAAATTGCCATAGAAATAACACTGAGTATAATGATTGCGATACGAAACCCTGTTTGTTTTACCAGTATTGTTGGAAAAATAACTTTTCCAATAAAATTGTTTTACCAGTATTGTTGGAAAAATAACTTTTCCAATAAAATTGTTTTACCAGTATTGCTCGAAAAACATTTTTTTCCCAAACATTGTATTTAAACAATTTAAATTAAAATCTAGCATATATGTTTGAACTTATTTTTTAATTATTTTCATTATACATATAAATAATTTATGAATATTTGATTGATGATATAAGGACATACGTATATATATATTTAGACTTAACTTACATTTTGTTATGGAACACGAAAAGCCCAGGTAGGTCGGTATTTAATTAACGTCGCACTGGAGCATCACGACGGTTATTGGTGACGGTCCGGGATCAAACCCGAAAGGAGAGATTCGATGATAACACCACGTAATTTTGAACCACGTTTTTGAGGTCACACCTGAGCTGGCACCCCGCTCTCCAAACTTCCACACCATGCCAACGTGAGGACATTTGAAACCGCGACAGATTTAACGTTCACCAGTTCCCTTTGTACACGACGGTCTTTGGTTGGATTCGAACTCGCAACCTTCCCAACGACCAACCCCGAGCTAAAAACGCATTGATCATAACAGCGTAATTTTGCTACTCGGTATCTGGCAATGCTATAATTAATGTTTTGTTTTATAGATTTGATTTAGAATTCTGTGTTCGTGTATTTGAGTTATGACAGCGAAATGTTGCGGTCTTACTTGAGCATTTTTTTAATTGTTATATGTGTGCTTTACGTAAATGAACCATTGTCTTTACCAATATTGTTCAAAATTCTTTTTGAGAATTGCTCTATTTCTGAATACATTCAGGAAGGCGAGAGAAATTCAACACGCTTGCTCATATATCTTTCGTTTCTCAGAACTGTTTTTGAAAAAAATGTAATGAAGTTTGCTTTGTCTACACTGATGGCATTTATTTTTAAAACAAGCTCCGTTGTTCCACGTGCCGCTGAATGGAATTTTCGAGAAAAACGGTATTTACTTAAAAATAAATTAATCACGAATGCCTTAACAATTGAATTTGCCATCATCTAATAATGATGATGAAATTCGAAAACATCTCATCCCTGAAGACTATACGTCGGAAGTTCGTCATTTTTACTGAAAATGAACTTATGGGACATTTGTAATTACTCCAAAACTCAAAATTGACTTCTGTAGTAATAACTTTAATATAAACTTTTGTAGTTTGTTTTTCTGCAGGAGGGGATGAATGTGAAATGGATTATATGGATCGATATATCATTTATACAAATTTGCGTCAGGGGTAAATTGTAGAAGATGTGAGAAATTGAAAACTATGTTAAAAAATTATTTTCCGTACACTTAAAAGGTGCTTACATTTTTCTATAAAAGTGAAGTGATTAGTCTGATCACTTTTCAATCAACATTTAACCAATTCAACCCGAGCGACGCCGGGTAATTCTGCTAGTACAATCAATATAAAAAGTAGATATGAGTGAAAAGGAGAGTGAACACAATGGCCACCAGGTTGAGAACTATTGAAAGGACAAAAGAAAAGAGCTCCCGTACAACATGTTCCTGAATCATTGAAGTTGGGCAATAGAAATACAAGAATTGAAAATCAAGCTTCAAATTAATGCGTTTAATACTATCGGCTCAAACCACGCAATTTTGAGTGCGGTCGTGTGCAGTAGGAGGTCTGGAATCCTATCTCCTTTAAGGGCCTTGGTATCCCAATTGGTAGGTGGTTCAAAATTAAGAGGCGTTGGTCTTGGATCTTTCCCTTCGGGATTGATCCGAAACCATCGCCAATAGCCTGTTGTGTTGCTCCAGTGCGGCGTTAATTACCTACCTACCTACCTATCCATTTATTAGATTCGAAGATTAGCAACCGGAGGGTTGCTAGTTCCAAACTGTCGTGGGCTGGTGCACGTTAAATTTGTCATGGCCTCAAATGTCCTCGTGGTGTGGAAATTTGGAGAGTGGGGTGTCAACTCAGGTGTTCACCTTGTCATCTGACAGTGCTACAAAATTACGAGGTGCTGTGATAGAATCTTTCCCTTCGGGACGGATTCCGAACCGTCGCCAATAGCCCGTGTATTGCTCTAGTGCGAAGTAAATTCGACTACCCACCACCTTGAAATAGTTGTCCCTCCTGGTGGTTGCCTTTGCGAGGTTTCTCGTAATTAGAAAAACTGACCAGATCTGGATGGAAGGGAAGGAGTTTGGTGAATGCAACACAAAAATTGGACAGCTGTGATAAATCTCAAAAATGTGTCATAAATATACTATAATAGAAGAAATAAATATACACAAAACGAAGGGTTGAAATATTTATTGCTTCCTTTAATTTTAAATATAGACTCATTTAATTTTTTTCAAATGACAAAGGTAAACAAATGACATGTACCACCAGTTGATAACTCTATTTTTCATAACGCAGCATTTCAAATTTTCATGAGAAAGTTTTGTAGGTAATTTCGGCAGAAAATCAACTTTACTGTAGAATTGTTTATTCTTATTCATATAGATTTGAAATGCTGAAAGTATGCTTAATATAGAATTTCTTTCCAAAGGAGTACTCTCCTTTCCATGACTTGTATGATACTTTCTGTTTTGACTTCCCTAATTCCAAGAAAGTATCGTGAAGAGTTAGGCATTTTCCAGTTCTGCTCTTCTTACAAGGATGACATTATTTCGGTCGAAATTGATTAGTCGATTCGGTTTAGAATTAATTCTTTCTCTGCAGTGACTCAACTTATGTAACGTTCCGCAGCACTCTGATTCTTCAGGACAGCATTTCCTGAGCAATTTATCAGTCTTTATTTATGTATGGCTTTTATAATCTTAATTTCCGGTGATTTCATCCAACAGACGTGAAATTCGGCAGATGCTCCTTTACCATGGGTGCTATCAGAAGTTTCGTTTCCAGAGACCATGTTTTCAAAATATCCCATCCTGTGTTGTAGACATTTGAAGAAGTATTCTTCGCAAATAAGTCGAGTTCATAGTCTTCTCCGTTGCAATCTGTGGCAGTTTCTGCGGCTGGTGCGTCAACAGCTTGCGCAGCAAGGAGAGCCCTGTCTGCCGTTTCGTCTTCGATGGTACGCAGACGCAAGTCCATGAATTCTTCGGGATGTTCAGCATTCCGCTCTGCTAGATAATCACGTTCAACGTAGGGTTTCTCTTTTTGATTTTGGCCTCCTTTCTAGCCTGTTTCTTTTTGCTTCGCTTTTCTCGAAACTTCTTTCTGGAATAGCAGGTCGGTATTTATTAATTTTTCAAAAAGGGAAGGGTACACATTACATGTATTTAAAACCAACAATTTATAGAAAAATGTAATGCTAATAGACACCCAAATGCATGGAAATAAGTTATTTAAGGAAGAGATAAGGAATAGATCACACACTTAGATTTGTTTCCCGAACCAATCCAGCATCTTGAAAGGTGAATAAAACGTCTATAAAAATGACGTAAATAGCACTGAAAAGTACTGTTTGTAAATAAAATGACAGTAAAATTGACGTAAATAGCACCGAAAAGTACTTTTGGTAATTACGAGTAAATTGCAGCGGAAGATTCCTCTATTTCAATCAAACGTATATTAATCTCATTTGATCAAAATTTCAAAAGGCGCTAGTTAGCATTGATAGACGTAACAGGAATTACTAAATCCTTTAAAAACAGTATTGCTTACACACAACAGTGTTTGGGTAATAATGAAATAGAAATTTTGATGCTCAGGTAACAATGAACTTATTATTATACTCAAAAAATAACTTTATTGTTTAATGAAAAATGGAGGGTTTTCTGTTGTATTAATTTCCGTTGTTGTAAGTAGGAAGTTTGAAATTTGATGCTGAATTCAGAATTAATGATATATAGAATTTTTATTGATTAATTGTTATATTACTTAAAGGGTCATTAACACACTTTCTAAATAATAAAACTTGTTACTTTTTATACTTTTATGACGCATGATCTGATTTGTTTTACCTTTTATCAGAAGACCTATAGAATTCCATTTCAAAGTCCATTTAAAGTTGGCAACATGAATGAAATAAATAAACAAATTGAGCAATAAATAAACAATTAAAAATACCATGATGAATTGAATCATCTGTTTAGAATTTCGTTGAATTTTTCCTCTACAAGCCAGTTAATTCACCGAAAACTATTTTATTGCTGTTCAAGATAAACTGGGAGAAATGAAACGTTTTTAGGTCTGCTAGTTATTTTTATTGTAAACAACTAAACTAGCCGAAAAGCGATATATGTGCGTATACGTAAATATTCTTGAATCATAATGGATTTATTCTAGCATGTTACTTTAAATATATCTGACACTATTTTAACACTTCATTTTGCATTACATACATGTTTATTGTTCATTACTAGTTAATTAGTTTCGGAATTACTTGTTTTTTTTAAACTAGGTAGAAATTTAGTTTTCGTAAATAAATATATTTTTTATTTTTGTCCATTTTTGTTCATCGCAATTTATATCAACACACCCTAAGTAAAGTGGAAGATCGCGTTTGATAATAATCAATCAAATTAAAATTTGAGACACTATTGAAACAAATGGAATTATATTTAGTTAAAATACTAAAGATCTTAAATGCACTAACTGATTGAAACGAAATTTGTTGGCATTTCCCGAATAAAAAAATGCTGATACTTTATTTTCTAGGTCATTTTGAATTAATCAAATTTTTTGATTTCGATGCATTTTTTTTTCAGATAAGTTTCAAACGTAAGATCAAATAAGATTGTGCAGTTTAGAAATTTCCTTAAGGTCCTCTTTCACTTTTTTTGTTTTCACGATACATTTGAATATACAGTCCAACCTCATTAAGATGAACTCGCTTAATACGAATTGCTAATAGTGCGAATTAAATTCCAATCCCATCAAAATATATATTCAAATAAAGTTCGTGTAAGAAGAATTCGGGTTATGCTAATCGCCGGTTAAGACGAACAAATTTTCGAAACTTAAGGGCAAACGGATTCTTTTCAATCATCAGAAACAGAAGCTTTGACAGACATTTAACATTAAAACAGAAACATTGAGTGACTCCGAAATTGTAGATTTCTTTGTGAGAGTGAAGAAAAGAGAATAAGTGGAGAAGATTCCGAAAAAGACGAAGGAATAAGAGTGCCTTCTTCAAAAGAAGCTACAGCTGACTTAGAAATGGTTCATCACTTTTTGTAAGGCAGTGAAAATTCATCTGCTCAAATAAACAGAGTTGACCGCATCAGAGATTTTAAAGAATGTCACGAAAAAAAACGTGAATGTGAAAATTGCATAATCAGAAAACATTTGGATAATCAAGAATTATTTGTGTAATTAAGAATTATCTGTATAATCTTTGTGATGAAGAGTACGATTTATCTATGAACCAGAAAGTAATGTAAATGCATTAATATTTTGTTTTATTGTTGAAGTAAGACTTTTTTATGAATTCGGATAACACGAATTACGGATAATATGAATTTTTTTATGGTCCTGTGAAATTAGTCTTAACGACTTTTGACTGTATTGTGATTAAAAAAATAATCTATCCTTTTTTTCATTTCGACAGATCCAGCTCTCCAAAAACGTTTTCTTATTCAATCGATTTTCCCGATGATTTTCATCTTGTCCAGTTATGTACTGTTTGTTGAAGCTGTAGGACCTTTCCTTATGAAAAGAAGAAAGGCCTTTGAACTACGCCAACTGATGATTGTATATAATTTTAGTCTAGTCGCCTTTTACTTATATTTTCTAATACGAGTGAGTATACATTTCATATTATCTTGAAAGAAATCTTTGGAATTGAGTGATAGAAAATATTTGGTATTGCGTAAGTGCGACAGAAACGTTAATTTTGATGATATCATTAAAGCATGCGGTCTTTTTTTCAGGGAGCTTTATTTATACCAGAATTACGTTTCTCTTTTTTCTGCGGATCATTAAATACAACTGAACATCCCATCATTCCTGAAGTAAGTTTAATTTAATTGCATTTGCTAATTTTATTCAATGAATACACTCGGAAGTTTCACTTGAGACTTATGTTCAGTCTCTTGAACTACAATTTAAGTAAAAAAGTTACAATCCATGGAAACAACTTGTTACTGAGGATAACAACACAACAGTGAAATAGAAGTAGAATCATATTTTTGTCACTAAAATAGGAAATACCATACCTGACAACGTTTCCGGAATTCTTCTGAAAATACATTTGGTTTTTCCAGACGGAAAAAATATTTTCCAGATTTTTCGTTTGGGAGAAAATTTTCAAGTGAACTAATATGGAATCAGTGATTGATAAATTGTGTTAAAAACCTTCTTTGACATTAATTTTCAAGAAACTATTAATATACCTCTAAAAAATCCAAGAAATGCTAGTATTATTTTTGAGTACATTTGGAGCTGTTGGTAGGTAGGTAGGTATTTTAATTAACGTCATTGGAGAAACACAACGGGCTATTTTGGAGCTGTGGTAACGTGCGAGTTGAAGCTAGCGATTGATGTGTCAATTTATTTTCATTTAAATATTTATTGTTCGTGCAACTTTCCCGCGAAATTCTGATTTTATCTTAAACCGGGATTGGAATCCTGATTTGGAAAACGGTAACGTTTACAGAACAGATTTCGTCAGTTCAATAGCTGGTGCCATGCAGTTGTAATAATTTTCTTGTTTTTAAATGTAGTATTAATTTCGATAGATAGGTAGGTATTTAATTAACGTTCCACTGAAGTAACACAACGTGCTATTGGCGAAGATGCGGAATCATTTCCGAAGGACAATGCCTCGTAATTTCGAATCACTGTCAGATGACGAAGTCAACACCTGAACATCCCACTCTCATCCCACATCCCACTCTCCAGTCAACATCCCACTCTCCAAACTTCCACACTAAAGTGCAGACATTTGAGGTCACGACAGATTTAACACGCACTAGCCCCCGTGTACACGACGGCCTTTGGCTGCAACGAGTTTCGACCTAGCAACCCTCCGGTTATTAATCTGCGACCCTTTATTTCCGATGTAGCTTCTACATGCACTATTTCGCACAGTCCACTTAAGAAATTTGTAGGACACTTGGGTCCTTAAGTAGAATCAACGGCGGACATGAGCTATTTCTTTGTAAAATACCCTGAAATTGGTTACGCTAGTTTGAACTACCACCAAACATATAACAATAGTATAGAATAGTGTTACTTTTTCTGTTTTGAATTGCTTTCATATAGCACAATTTGGTACAAGTATCGTTAATTTAGCTGGAACGCCTTTTAAAGTATATACAACAATTTAATAACTAAAAGTTTCTTTTAGTCAAATTTATTCCTTCTTGGGATCTTTCACCAATGCTCGAAACCAATTTGCTGATAATATAATAAATTTATAAAAATAAAATAGCATAATAAAGCAATTTCCTGCTTTGCATATGCACTCAGTAACATTTATGACTGCATAAGGAAATGGGTTTGGCTCTAGTACGTATTAGACGAATGAAGAACATCTATTCCTGTTTTCTAGCTATTTTTGGCGAATATTTGTGTTTTGATAAAATTTCATCAGTTTAACGAAACTTGTGTGCGTGATTTTTCGTAAAACTTCACTTAGATGACAAAACATTCTCGTGGTTGTGAAGTTCGACCAGTTTGTATATTTCATTGCTTTAAAATAACACATTTACACGATTCTTAAGTGTGAATGGGGTCGCCGTGGTTCAGTGGGTTTGCCCATACGTTAGTAACCTGCGAGATGTAAGCGGCATATGTTCGATTCCTTAACTACGCGGTGTATTTCTCTCTTTTGTGACAGTAAAATTTTCCTTGTGTGTGTATTGCCATTTACTTGAGAGGAAAATCATTGGTTGACGGAAACTTAGCCATATCTAACCTTTGCACCATAGAAAAGAACAATCTTATGTGTAAAAACATTGCACATTTAAGCATTTCCACTGGAATATTGGACTATATACTATATTTTTCTCACACAAAGAGCTTAAACTAATTGATGGAAACTTGTTTTTCTTGGTAAAATAAGTATTCTCGAAATGTTTTGATATTTCGATCTTTTATTTACCTTCCAATCAAGAACAAGTTCCAGAAGCATTTTCTAGTATAGCAAGTGTTTCGTGACAAAAAAATGTTTGGAACCTTGCAATAAATAGATCAGTAAAAATCGATGCATTAAAATTTTGACTTCTAAATGTTTTGTTTGAACACAAAAACCCCGTACCTATTAATTCTTCTCGCTTTGAATTTTAAATAAGTTGGTTAATATGAAATGAATCTTGACATAATATATAAAATATCTGTTCTGTGAAAGCTGAATAATTGGAAAATTTTTGGATTGTGGGAAGTATAAAAGGTTAGAACTTGTATTTTACAGACAAAACATTTCTCCGTTTAAAACTGTTAAAAGTTAAATCATTTTCTTATTCGAAACTGGGCCGCGGTAGCTGAGTTGAAAGAGTAACGGATTAGCAACCAGAGGGTTGCGATTTCGAAACTCCGGCCAACCAAAGACCGTCGTGTACACGGGGGTTGGTGCATGTTAAATCTATCGTGGCCTCAAATGTCCTCACATTGGCATAATGTGGAAGTTTGGAGAGTGGGGTGCCAGTTAAGGTGCTTACCTCGTCATCTAACCGTGGTTCAAAATTACGTGATGTTGCCATCGGATCTTTCCAATGGGAATTGATCCCGGACCGTCGTTCAATACCCCGATGTGTTGCTCCAGCGCGATGATTAATTAATATTACCTTATTCGGATCATTTGTGTGATAGTAACAATGATACTACGACTAACTATTAACGAACTAAAGGTCGGGTAAGGAATTTCGAGGCGCCATATATGCATAAAATACTATTTTCTATCTGTTCTTTTTTATCTTATCTAAATCGTAAGGACAATGAAACGATTCGATACAACACTGGCCATTGACAGCATTATAATGATACGATAATTATCATGTTTCCAGTGGCATAGCGTCAATGGAAGACCAAAAACCCGGCCTCCCATCGACGCTACGCATAGGTCTCATCGACGCTACGCATACATAGTCTAATAAAAGCAAATTAAAATTCGATGTCAAAAAATAAATAAAACCTGGAGCAAAATCGATAATTTTTTAACGTAAATCTGAGTGAGGTGTGTTTGTTTTTAATTCTTAATTAGCAAAACTGATCATATCTTGATGGGCAAGATATCTTGTCATTAGAAAAACTGACCAGTTCTTGATCTCGTTGTCATAAAAGATTGAGCATATCTTGATGATAATCTATCTCGTCATTAGCGAAATTCGTCAGATCTTGGTGGAGAAGATATTTCTGCGAAACCAATTGGAGGGTTAACGTCTTTAAATTTCACTTCAAAAAGTCAAATAGGCACTGCTGTTGCCCGATCCTTTCATCCTCAAAAGTTTCTTGTTATGATTGGTTAATTGTGTTTATCAAGAGCAATGGGTATCTTCGACACAGACCCATCCCCTTTTCTTATGTTTTCGATGGAGACTAGCATCTAGATAATATGCGCAGTTGGTTCTTGCGCATGGTCTATCATTCTCTTTCCATTTTCCTGCCTTCAAAAAAGACTATCTTAAGTTTTAAGACAGCGCTCAGATCATCCACAGAGAGTTGCAAAGATTGGGTGCATGGGTATCTTTTGTCTCTTTTTAACTTAGAGCTAAACACTATTTGTATTGCAGAAATGAAAAAATGGCGAATGGCTTATAAGGTTGTCTAAAGCTAAGCATACGATTTGTTTTGCTTGCTATCGGCATCCCCAGTTATCAATATTAAGCTACGCTTCTGATTGCTGCGTATAGAAGTACCCAAGTCAAAAACATTCGATACACAAAAGTTTTACTATCCCTTCAGGAACATAAACACATAATGATTCACATCTAACCATAGTGTGAACATAAAGCAATACGAATAATTTATTATCGCTTTAAAAGTTCAAATTATCTTAAAATGTTGCTTTTCTATGTTCAATGTTCTGAAAAAAATACCAATAATAGTTTTCAATTTCTTTTTCGTTGCAGATTTTTGCCTTATTGTATCAACTGTACGTAGTGAGATATATAGAGCTTCTTGATACAGTGAGTGTATATTTTAATATTCTTATAAACATAAACTTGTGTGATCTACTCTACTTGGTAGAAGATGTGAGTGTTTTGATGATATATTATCTTTATGATATATTATCTGCGCTAGTCTTTTCGATATTTTATAACCCTAAAAAGTCTAAACACATTTTATGAATGAAACATATACACTCCTACCAAAAATTGATGCTCTGGTAACTTTCTTGAATCATCAGCTGTTTATACTCTTTCTCTATAGGTCTTCATGGTGCTAACTAAAAAGTTCCATATGATCACACCACTCCACGTCTTTCATCACAGCATAGTACCTATATTCGGTTGGTTTGGAATCAGATCCGAAACAAGTAAGCATACTCCACCTGACAAATTTTTTCAATATTACTTTGCTCTCTGCACGAACTTCTCGAAAGTTAATCTAATTAGATTATGTACTCGAAAGTGAAAACGTAAAAACCATATTAGAGCAAGCTGCCTTTGAATCGCTTATATCTACCAAGGCTTCAATATGGAGTTCCTTGTTGCGGTGCAATGTCTGCAGATCCCTGGGTAACATTACTATTCTTTTTGAAAACAAATTGCGAAAATATGATCATCTCATATTTAGGTCATATCCTACTCTTAAAAACCTTTTTGTAATAAAAAATAACTAGTCAATTTTTTAATTATGTGCTCTTAATATAAACATTTTCAAAAAATGTAGGAAAAGAGGAGCAAAGAAGACTCAATTTACGATAGCATCTATCACAACCATGAGGTACTAGAGATCACTCAGTACAGAAACAAACGAATGAGCCGTACTCGTATAAGGCTATGCGCTTATTGACATACATCTCAATGTGTATGCGGTTACATTTTGTCTCCTCTTAAAGTTTGTGGGGAAGTTTTGAAACACATTGCATATGTGGTCATAATAAATATCAGCAAGCAATGTAAAACATTTTTCTGGTTTGCTTAGAAAACACAAAAAGATTTATAAAAGCACATCATTCGGATTTATCAAAACATCATTGGGATTTATGAAAACATTATTTTTTCCATAGCCATTCGGAAAAATATGAAATGTAGCGTTTGATAATCGCTTTCCATTTCTCTATCGAGTTCCCAGACATTGATTTATAACAAATTCAACATCATTGCATTCCTATCTCAGGTGCTTGACGAAACCTCTAAATTTGACGATCACGCATCATTATAGCCCGGCTTCCGAGAAGACAGTTGGGTCACGTGTTTTTGGATAAGTACATTAGTCGAATAAGGGAACTGGTGGAAACTTAAGTAAATGTCTTTCTTGATTGGCGTCTTTAGTGCTGATTCTGACACCAGTTTATCGTACAATGTCAAATTGGCGGGTAAATCATCTGTGTGAATCGCCGCACATGTTTCTTTGGCTTTTGCGTGTGGCAGCCCTTATCAGAGACAACCTCTCACCCCTTTTTAGAAGTCAACTGAACCAAGGATGACAACCTTCTCGCGGGAGCCGCACTATATAATGTCTTGCTTGTCATTTCACATATACTTCTCGCTCCTTGGCTTAGACAGTTCGAACGCCCCATCCCTGAGTCTCAATTCATCCGCTGTATTCTCAATTCATCTTCATAATACTTTGTTACATTACAATTATATAAATCAGCTTCTAAATCTGTAACCACTTACATCATAATTACTTCTTTTAAATACCGCGCATGCTTATTTTTTCAGGTGGCTATCTTGGATTGGTCATGGGTTTGAATTGCTTCGTCCACATTATCATGTATACGTACTACTCCATTGCTGCATTAGGTCCGAAGTACCAGAAATATATATGGTGGAAGAAATACTTAACCACACTTCAAATAGTAAGTATTAGTAGTGTACGGGACGGTTTTCTATTGGGCTAAATATAGAGAGCACTAGTACTTGTCTTGTGGCGCGACGTAACTTGTCATAAGAATGTTACTCGAATGCGATTTCGGCATATCGCTTCCAATAAAAATTAACACCAAACTTCGTCAAAACGGCGATGACTCAAATTAGTTCTAGCCGAAAGTATATTTTCCTCTGGTAGATTGTTTATCTCTACACTGAAAAAACCTCTCATAAAAAACGGGTCACGGTACCCCAGTTGCTAGAGTCGCGGATTAGTAATCAAAGGGTTGCGAGTACGAAACTAGATCCAACCTAAAGACCGTTGTGTGTGGAGGCTGGTACACGTTAATGTATCGTGACCTCAAATGTTGGCCTCACGTTGACGTGTTGTAGAAGTTTGGAGAGTGCGTGCCAGCTCAGGTGTTGGCCTCGTAATCTGACTGGTTTAAGATTACGATGTAATATCATCGAATCTTTTCGCTCGGGATTTATCCCGGACCGTCGCCAACAGCTCGTTCTGTTGCTCCAGTGCGACGTAAATTTAACTACCTACCTCATAAAAAAAGGTAGTTTGCAAATGTACAACCAATAAACTCATCTAGTTTCGATAAGAATGCTTCAATACTGGCTCATTTTTATAATATAAATAAGGATAGTTGTGTCCTGCCCTATCAACTTGCCATTTGGGTCTCGTGGTTTAAAACGAGTCCACTCGTTAAATTAGGGACCCAGTTAATGGTTGTTTGTTTGGGGGTTTATGACGCAAAGGCCACATTTGGCTAAGCTGTGCCAAACACAAGACTTCGAATAAAAATGTCAAGAAAGGGAAAAGAAAGAAGGATCGGGGAATAGAGTAGCGGCATAGAAGCAGAAAAAGATCGCTCGGGTATCCCGGGATCTCGACATCCGTGTTTACGAAAGACAGTAAGCCACATGGGCATAAAAAGATCACTAGAGAACCACGTATCCGTGAAGCTACACCTAAAGGAGATGTGCCCCAAATGGCAGTTGCCAGGTTAAATGCAAACAATGAGTTTCCATAATGCACGTTTTTAGCGTGGTTTCTGGGTCCTAGTTCTTCGTTAAGTGCCAGAAGCTATTGAATGATTTCGAGTTGGGTGAAATGGTTTAAATCTTAATAATGGTTTAAATCGAGATATCCCCTATCTTGTATTTTCGCCAATGCTTTATGCCTAATGTAAGATATTTTGTGTATTGTGTTTTGTTCGATCTTTGTCATGTCGAGGGAAAAGTTTGTAAACACGTTTTCGTTTCATGTCTTAGGAAGTTTTACTTCACATGTCATTCCTCCCGTCCACTCCTTGCCCGACTTTAAGCCCTTTGTTGTTAGGCTGGGAGGCTTGGCTCCTAAAAAATATGAACTTCCCCATATCCTTTTTTGGTTTCTTCTGATTACCTGTTTATTTCTTCAATTTAACCCTCCTGGTTGTTGTCTCGACGATGTATCTTATCATTAACAAATCTGACCAGATCTTGATGGACTAGATTATTGGAAAGAAACTGACCAGATCTTGATCTCGTTATCATAAAAAAAGGCAATATCTTGATAACGAGATATCCCGTCATTAGCAAAATTGATATCTTGATGGACTCGATAACTGGTCGAAACCACTTGTATGGTTAATAATATTTTGTAAGCTTCTTACCTGGAACTTGTTGACTGGTGTATCGATCCTATGCATGGAACCTCCACCATGGTCCATGGTGGTCCAGACAATTCAACAACAAATTGTGGTTCCGTTTTGGGCAAACTTTTTGTATCTTTCTTTAGATGTTTGCACGTCGATATTGTCATTTCTTTTCGTTGGCTGCAAGGGGCAGTTCAGTTTGTAAAAGAAAATATTTTGCGAATCGAAAACATATCAATAGAGCTTTTAGGTCATTTTTTCACATTTTTAGGTCATTTTTGTAGTTTTCCGACTGTATAGCATAAATAGAAATTTCATTACCTCTAAAATTATTCTTTTTGAGTGTAATCATGTTTTATTTTGTTTTCTAGGTACAATTCCTCGTCATGACAATTTATATGAATGTGATGTACGTGATCGGCTGCACTACATCCAAATTCACTTTCATGTTCTGTATTTGCTTGACGATTCTTTTCTTCTTCTTGTTTATCAACTATTATCGAGAGTCCTACATCCGAAACAGAAAGAAAAATTCGTGTCCAACCATTGAGATCCGTTCTCCCAATGGGACAGTGGAAAAGAAATCTTCTGTCAAGAATGGCACTCCACTAGCTTATAGAAATGCAATGAAGAAAGAATAAAATTTACTTTTATAGCAACCAACTGATAGTACGAATCAATCCAAAAAGTATATATCCTATCAATGCCATGCTGGCCAAGAAAATAGTGTCTCCAAGATTGTTTATTTTGGGTTAATGATTGTTGAATGCTGAGTAAATAAGTATTTGATACTGATACTAAAACTAGATGTGGTCCCACACTCAGATTGAATGTTCTTTTTGTTTTCTAGCGTTAAGAATGTTCAATACTTATACAGTAATTCCTCGATATATCACAATTGGATGTATATTGGGGACAAGAAAAAAGTATGAACTACCGAGGGTCTAGAGAATTTTGCTTTTGGGAAATGAGGCACAACTTATACATTAAAGTGCATGTTTTTTAATTAAAATTATGCAAATATACAAGTTAAACGATGCTGGAACCTTTTAATAGGAAATTAAATACGGTAGAATATTTTTGAAAATTAATTTCTTCTCGGCCATGATTTCGAGACACCGACACAATTTTTTATACCAATTTAGTTTAGTACAACTGCTTGAACTTCCAATTCTATAACTATACACATGCTAAGAAATTAAGGATAATACAATCCAAAATGAATCCCGTGCTAAGTACCAGCAACGAAGTATCTCAAATGACAAACGAATATTCCACAAGTTGTGTGGATTAGAATAACACCCACGTGCCTACCTTGATCTCAAGAAAAGAAACAATCGAATTAAGATCAGGTGATGACCTCGCTTGATACGAATTTAGAATTATCCTTAATTTTTGGACACGTGTGTAGATTTACATTGCCTTTGCAATTCTCAACATGAAAATTCATTAGAGGACAAACAAAAAAGAGCGATATAGCCGATTGCGCGATATAACAAAGGGTTACTGCAATATTTAATACCTTAACCTTAAATAACCAAACTTTTAGATAAGGATTCCTTTACTAGCCCCATCTGTCTGAGTCTACGCTCGTTTCAATGAACTTCCACGATTTTAAGACGATCACGATCAAGACGAGGCCAAATGTCATAGAAAAAATATTACTTCACTTTCCTTTCACAAATTTTATCCTCTGTCCCTAAGGGTTCATAGAAAGGACGAGGAGACTAAATATTATATTTTTGCAACATAGTATTTTGCTCGTGCAATGTGTATCTCCGTGACAGATGTTGGTGCCTCTCTTAAATTGGCGTAACTTTCCGTGCTTTTGACGAGCGCCAATAACTGTGCCAACTTGTCACTTAGTGTCTGATCTCTCGATACGATAGTAAATGTCGCCAGCGTTCTTTTTTGGAATCAATCTCTGTTCTTAGGATAGTACACACACACAGTAATTTAGAACCTAATATACTTAGGAAAGAACAGAAATTATAATGTGTGGACTCAAGATTGCACACTAACTTTAAATCAATATAAAAAACGTAGTGTTGCAGTCGGTTAAATTTTGTGTTTTTGTGTGAACCACGACATATTTATTTGTTATGATATTTACTTAGTAACCTGAAATTAATACTTAGCTTCATATTTATTAATTGAATTGAAATCATCAGTTTATACGAAAATTTACAAATATTTGTGTGCAGTCGACTTATCTAATAATTTAATGTTATGCTTCATATTAAAAACGTATGGCATAATGATGTAACAGAAACTAGTTCGAATTTTCTTTATTTGCTTAGTACGTTTTTATTAATGAATCAGAGGTTATAATTTTTGGCCTTTTTCAGCTTTGTCTATAAGTGATTATCAAAATTTTTAAAGGGAGATAAGCATAACGTGTGAAATGACATTTGTAAATATTGCTTTTCTGCGTTCTATAAATATTTTATTCTGTTTTTAATGATGCTCTTTCATTTTTATTTGTGTTGACTTAATTTGTATTTTGGTTTTTACCTTTTATAATAAAAGACTGATGATTGTTCCTTGTTGATGTGCCTCCTTGATATGCCAAATATATTGTGAAAACCACATAATGGTTCACTTCGTTACCTGAGCTGGCACCTCTGTCTCCAAACTTCTACACCCCACTAACGTGAGGATGTTTGAGGCCACAATGGATTTAAGACCCCCCCCCCCATGTACACGATGGTGTTTGGTTGGAGTTGATTTAAAGTGACATTCGATGGATATATAATTAGTAAATATATGGATGATATGCTAAGAAGTTTTCCTTAACACTGATACATGCAATGTGAAAATACTTAAATGAATTTTTCAAACATTTGTTGAAAAATTAAGCCGGCAAGTTTAAGTAAAAATTTAAGAGTAAACACATTAAAAGAAATTTTATATAAAATATTTAATGTGATTCGAAAACACTGAATACATTTTTCTCTGAGGAAAACTATTATTCACTTTACATTTTTATTGTATACCCAAAACTGGATATCCAAGACTCGTTTTTTTCTCTCACGCAAGTGTAACACTTCAAAAAAGTTTTAAATGACAGTTGTAGTCTACGACCATCAGAAACATAATATTTCTTAAACAAGTTTATAAGTGCACATTGTCGTAAGTGCATATTTTACATATCACGTTAAAAATACTATCGCTGAAGTGGAATTATAAAAATTGTAAAGACAATGTTTCTAATCTGCGACAGAAATATGAGGCAGGAAGACGAAGTCGGAAAGTCTTGAAGACTAAAAGTCTTGAACGAGGTCGGTTTTGTATCGGTCCTCTATCATCTACTGCTGACCACACTGTCCCAGTCCACTTCCCAATCATGTTTTAATCGTTCTCTCTAAAAAAAGTGAAAATAAAACAAGAATAATTATTATAATTTCATAAATTATAATCATACTTATGGAGAATACATAAGAAATAACAACTGTTCATATCTGAGGCAGTTTTCGTAACTAACACTTTGAAGAACACTGCTACAAGAGTCTTTTTCTTAACGGGGGTTCTTAACCTATATCTTTATTTGCATGTAGCAAAAATTTAGTCTAATTTATTGTGGGGTGGTGGGCTCTCTTATGACTTACCTTCCGTTTAGAGCATTCTGACACCGGAATTTTATCAAATAAAAGAATATTTATACACTCTAAAACCCTACACGATCAGTTAGTTGAATTAACGTCGCACACCGAGCTGTTCGCGACAGTCCGGGATCAATCCCGAAGGGAAAGATTCCAGGACAATACCTCGTAATTTTCAACCATGGTCAGATAACGAGGTCAACACCTGAGCTGGTACCCCACTCTCCAAACTTCCACACGAAGCAACCTACAAAATCAGAGAATCTGCTTTAATAATCAATTTAGACACTCAGATACGAAAGCAGTAGTTTTAACTTTGATATCTATGTGGAGAAGTATATTGTCAGGAAACTTCTAGCACTGCATTTTTTTATCAAATTCATCAAAATATGAATGAAGAAGTGATCTCAGTCTTTCTTCATGTTAATTCATAACGTATCACTAATTCTCTTTCTATAAAGTATGAGCGAAAATATTTGTTTAATTCGAAAGAAACATTATTGGTCCCCAAACCCCTATGTTAGGTGCGCCTATAGAAGAAGTAGCGTGAGCCATGGTAACCTTTTTATGTGCCCAGGATCATGTGATCAAAACTAATAGTAATTTGACCCTGAGACTACTTTCGTCTGCTGTGTGGAACCTAACATTCATCATCTGATTGGCCCATGGGATGGGAGAAAACACCCATCCATTGATTCATCATCTAATTGATCCATTGATTGATCATAAGATAGTAGTAGACTTTCGCGATTTCAGTACTTTTGTCGCCACTATAGAAATTCACATTCACACACCTACCTTATCATAAGATGTTATATCGCCAAATGAGGCGATAAGATACCAAATCTCTCTCTCTCGGCCAAACAAGTTAATTTTTCACGTGACTACGAGTCGATATGGTGGTCACACGTTTTGAAGCTCCTCTCTATAGCAATGCTCAGTCTACTTATATTTCATGTCTATGGATTTTCCACTTTCCACAGTAGATTATTTTGAACAGAAAGAGTTGTCTCATACTTACGATAGCAGTGGGTGGTCTGGGAGTTCGTCGAATTTCCGTGTCTGTGGGAGGGCGATAAATAATTGACTCAGGGGCCTGGAAAAACTTGGGCTCTGGTCCTGGTCCCAACCAGTGACCAGTATTGTAGCAATACTTCCCATACATTAGTTTGTTCCGTTCAGATCCTCTAATGAACAATGCTTCTTGGAATGGGATCTCTCTGTAAGACGGCAGTTTGCTTCTGGCCTGTTGGTGAAAGTAAGTTATTTCACAACACTACCAAAAATATACTTACTGATAATATCTTAGTTTCAAACAATCCTTTAGATATATTTTACATTTATAGATTCTCTTTTCTTTCTGTTGTTTAAATTAACTTATCTATGCAGGCATTTTCTGTTAAGCTAAATATAGGTGGCGCAGTGGTATTTCTGGAGCGATACGTATTTCCTGAACGTATTCTGAACGTGACGTCGGTTCGATTGTTTTTCGAATACGATTTCAGCACTTCGTCAATAAAAATTCTAAAGAATGAATTCTGAATTTATGTATGGTAGTTGATTGGTCAGCATTAATTGCATTATACGACAAACTTTACCAAAACGGCGATAAATTATGCGAGAGCATTTAGGTAACGAAATAAAATCTTCGCAGTCGACTGGTTTTTTACACTGGAAATCCCTTATCCTTCGCTGTTAATACATAAAAACTCGATCGCAGTTCTATGGATCGTTTATACAGAAGTAGGACATTTATGGTAACAACCTAGATTCAAAGCAACTAGTGTATCAATTAATGTTGCATAAAATGGTTGTTTAAGCCTTTGTAGCATATACAGTTTCGTAAAAACACCTTCTCTAAGCAGAGTATTACTCTTGTGAAGCGCAAGCCAGAGTTCTATGTATGCTATAGCGATCAGGGTAATAGGCTAGTAAATATGATTCCCTGTGTTAAATACTATTATTCATTAAAATACTAACATTTCCTCTTCTCAATTAAAACTTTAATGGGTCTAGTTATATTGGTGTTCAAATAGCACATAATATCATAGTAAAAAAGGAATGAGAAAAGAACAAGAAACACTTCGAAAGATTGTTAGTTCCAATATTTTTTCGAAACTCAAAACGGTTATTAGACTCACAAGTTTGGACATACTATAAACCTGTTACTAATAACAACTTTCTATTTTAGATTCTTTTCCAAAGGATTGCAAGCATATACGATTAGGGCTAAGCTTGTTTTAATAAATTAAAATAAATAAATTACAAAGAAATTCAGTGTTTATAAATAGCAGTAAACTTCTGAGTTAATTGTAATTCTTAATCTTGAAAACTTGTATAAAAGCATAAAGTATTCGTAAAAGGGTCTTCAAAACTATTCTCTGCAGCTTTGTGTGTGTGCGAATTCATCTCTATATAAAAAACGTCATAAATAAATGTACCATGTACAAATTATCTAACGTTATTGACAAAGCAAAATTGGACTGATATTTCTTATATTTGTTAGTCATAGGAAGAGTACAAAAAATTTGTGCAATCATTTACCAGAAAATATATTTGTATTATGGGGCCGTCTTATAGGGACTATCAAACTTTCCTCATACTTAGTGAGTCAGATGGTTTTATCTAGGCGTATTTTGCTACTGTTCTCATTCAACTTAAAAGAAAATAATATGCTAACAAAAAATTTTAAAACAATATAAAATGTAGTATAATTCGGACAGCGAGAAAAAATATTACAACTAACTGGCGAGATTACATGCCGTTGAACGCAAGACATTTATACTAATGGCGCTTGCAAAATTCTGCATGTTCTGTGTTCACTCGATTACCTCTTACGGTACTCCGACACAGTATGTTAACCCTCCAAGTGGTTTTGACGTGATATCTTGTCATTAGCAAATTGGTCGGATCTTGATGGACGATATATGTCGTCGAAACCACTTGGTGGGTTAATCTAAACTGGGACTTAACCGTCCTGGTGGTTGTCTTGACGAGGGTTTTCATCATTAGAAAAACTGGCCAATATTGCTGATGGCGAGATATCTCGTCATAAAGATCTTACAGTAGCGAGATCACGACCTGGTTAGGTTTCTTCTAATGATGGGAGACAGCGAGATTTTGATGTACGAGATATCTTGCCCATCAAGGGTCTGGTCAGTTTTGCTAATGACGAAAAACCTCTTCAAGACAACCACCAGGAGGGTTAAGTTCCAGTTTATATTAACCCTCCAAGTGGTTTCGACGAGATATCTCGTCCATCAAGATCTAACCAACTTTGCTAATGACGAGATATCTCGTCATCAAGATATTGTCAACTTTGTGTGATGACAAGATCAAGTTCTGGTTAGTTTTGTTCTGATGACGAGAGATCTCATCCATCAAGATTTGATCTGTTTTCTTTTGACAAGCCACCACTTCGAGACAACCACCAGGAGGATTAAGTCATACAAAAGCCTCCTGTGTCGAGAATTCCGAAACGTCCTACTTCAATACTTCAATTTATATGCAAAAAAATCTAGCTTACTTCTTCAATAGGACTCAATCTGTGATCAATATTAGATTTTCTCTTGACAACTATAGCTGTTATGGCTACCATGATGACAGTTATAATGAAAGCACCAATAATCACACCTAGTATTAAAGTTGTGTGTTCGTTTTCATTTGCTGAAATAAACAAAATCATTTTTTAATCTAATCGTTGAAACAAGTGATGACTTAAGGATTGTATTGGTTAACTCGTTTTGTTAAAATGTTTAAGGTTTTAAAACAATTAATTTCTGTAATAATTTTTATTTTGTTTTGAATCACTTCATCTGAGCTTTGAAAACAATATAAATGAACTTCAAAAGCATTTCTCTGCCAATTTACATAATAGCAGTACAGCCTTCTCATTGTTCAGTATTATCTAATTTTCGTCGATAACATCAGTATCTTTAGTATCATTATTAGCACCTACTACTAATTTGGGAAGCATTAAAGACAAATGTGTAGTGTTAATATAATAGATCAACGTTTTTTTTTTCATCTTTTTAATCAGTGTTAGAGAATTGTTTTGAAAAAAGTGACCAGTTAACATTATCACTAAGACTACCCTACCATGGATTGGTGCTGGATTTTTGTTTAGTCTACCTTTTATCTTAGAGCGTTAAATAATCACTTATCGTTGGCGCTAAATAAATATATAAGTACATAATCGTGCTGTTCCAGAGGAACAACGACGCATTGGGGTGAATTTTCAAGATGTACCTGCATAAGTGGCATTATTTAGAAGTAACATTATATGCTATTATTTATCCCACTTTCATTGCTATCTAATTTTCTCACATGTTGAAATTTATATTAATCATGAATGGTGTTTGGCAAACTTTATATTTTTAACGAACTTTTTCTAGATCCCTTATTTATCTATGAAACTAAAATATAAATCTGCTATTTTAAAAACTAAAAATTTTAATCAGCAATGTGTTATTTTCAATTAGCAGGAATAAACTGCGCCAAGTATATAAGGCCCCGTTGCTTGGGGCCCTCAAAAGCCCATTCCGGATGCTGGTCTAAGGGACAGCCGAAACATGCTCGGACAAAGCCTGAGCTGAATCGCATTCCGAGCACAAATGAGTTTGGAATCATCAACGAATCTATGGGGTTCATAACTGAATAGTTGCGTGAAATGTACGCGTTGCTTGATTCTCCCCACGATTTGAAGCATCTGTGTATTGCTTTTAATCATATTGCTTTATTCGAGCATAAAGCCCAGTACAAAAACCGCGAGAGAAAGATGAAGGCAAACCTGGTGGTGGTTTCGTTGGGGGATCAAGTGGAACGACAACCAGAGTGTTACCGTCCAGATCATTAATCGTTAGCTGGCCGTTGTCGATCATGCGCTTCAATTCGTCCGCAGCCGTTTTCATGGCTTTCTCGTCGGCCAGGTGTCCGTGCTCCGAATTCGGCGAGAGATCGAAGTTCACCTCGATACTACCTGGATGAGACGTGAAATATAAATGAGCATACGATTGTGCAACTCGAAAATTCAATTAGCCAAAAACTCCCCAATGAAAGACTTTTCTATCAAGCTAAACGCAGGTGGCGGTAGTGTTTCCACAGAGAAACTTGTTTCCGAACGTGACGTCCCTTGGTTTGTTTTTCGAATACGATTTCAGCACTTGACAACAAAATTCAAAGAATAAATTCCGAATTGATACGCCGTTTAGATTAATTCCAAACGTCGCCAAAGTGGCAATTTACTACATTTTAAGGTAGACCGATTATACGACGGCATTCCGGTAGAGGAAATAAAATTAATTGCTTTCCATGGGTTTTTTTATTGAACAAAAGCAAACTCCCCGTGCACCACAGAAGTACAACACGGAGCTTACAGAAGTAAGTTGGGTGGAGATGTCGAATCCGGGGCACTAGCGAATTATCGCCAAACATGGTAACCTTGGTGTTTTGATTCAGCTTTATGGCAACCCTATGCAAAAGGTTTTTCATGAAGGAAAGTCTGCGTTTTTTTTTCAAAGCCATACTGGCTTTTGGACGCCATCTTGATTTGGCGACATAAATTGCTTGGCGACAAACACGCCCCGGATTCGACATCTTTACCGTAAGTTGATTTAACAAAGAAACAGTGGAAAACAATTTAACTAAAATTACAAGATTTTATGAACTTGACAAAGAGTATAAAAGCAGATTAGATTTAACAAAAACATTGAGTTTCACTGGCCATGTTTTATGCTCCACATCTTGTGGCTGCTTTTTAGTTGTCCTGCATTTGAAAATTCAAGAATGTGCCAACAAGATGATTTGAGAAAATTAGGTAAAACATGGCCAGTGAAACTCGGTGTTTTTGGGAAATCTAATCTGCTTTTCTATTCATTTGTCAAGTTCATAAAATCTTGTAATTTTAGTTAAATTGTTTTCCACTGTTTGTTAAATCAACTTACTTCTGTAAGCTCCGTGTTGTACTTCTGTGGCGCACGGGGAGTTTGCTTTGGTTCAATAAAAAAAAACATGGAAAGCGATTAATTTTATTTCCGCTACCCGAATGTGCCGTCGCATAATTGGGCTACCTTAAAATGTAATAAATTGGCGCTTTGGCGACGTTTGGAAATAATCTAATTGGCGTTGATCAACGTATCAATTCGGAATTTATTCTTTGGAATTGATAGGCATGGTTTGGTCACACTAAAAATCCCTCTCATAAGAACTGCTGTATTTTTAATAGAATTTAAAATTAAAAGAGTAATACTAAATAGTAAATTTTGCGAGAATTCAGTAAATTTAAAATAATTCCAGGTGTTTTAGATCACAATCGGGCCTTCTTCGTTATTCCGTCTTGAGGTACTTTGAGGTATTTTGTTTTGCATTGCGTTTCATTAAGATTAGAAAAAGTTATGAAATCACCATTACGCGTAATGTAAGGTCTATTTTTAATTGGAGATAAATTCTGTAGAACGCGTTGTGTCAAGCTGACTGTCATGAGAACACTTTTGACTGATTCCATCAGCTTAATGTTTGATATTACATCATAATTGAGAATGTAAATATAAAATATGTAAGAGAACGCTCAAAAGAATACTGATTATGTCCCGAAAAGAAAAATTCTACAAAAAATTATATTATCTTACCTTTCTTCACTAGAAGGTTTTGTATACAATCGAAGGGGACTCTCATGGCGACTCCCAGTTGCTTTGTCAGGCTCTCCTCGAACAATTTCTTCCTGGTGCCAACAACCTCATCATAGTTGGCATCAATAATGAAATGGAATGGTATAATAGCGCTTTCAGTTGTAGCAATAGTTGTTTGGTATTGAGAACTTGTCAGTGCTATAGCCGTGCTTTTACTGGTAAGTTTTGAGAGTACTTGTGAAGCAGGGCTTGAATCACTATTAAACTCCGAGAAGTCCGATTCGGATACAGCACTTCGAGAAGAGTGAATGGTAGTTAATGTAGTAAATTTTAAGTTTACTCTAGTATCAGGTTCAGAACTAGATTCACTGACTTTTGTTTTTTCATCATAGATGTAACTTTCAGTCGTTGAAGATGGCGGAAATTGATAGTCCAGTGTTGAGCTGGGTTTTGATTTTTCTGTTGCTATTTCTATCTTAGAATTTTCTGTAGATTTCGATTGACTGTTTCCATCTATTTCATGTATGATGCTAGAATCTGTACTAAGATCAAAAATTGACGTTGACAGAGAAAAATCAGCATCAGGTTTAATAGTTGCCATGCCATCAGGAATACTTAAATCAATGGGATTTTCTGACAGCAACTGTTGTGTAGAAGTAACATCATCGTTTGATAAAGGGGTGTCTTCAAAACTTTGTCTTTCGATATCTATTTTGTCTGATTCTAATTCCTTTTTAATTGGTATGTCCAAATCCGTATTCCCAGAAGTACCCCCTAAATCTATATTGTTATTTATGGAAATACCATCACCCTGTCCAGTTTGAAAGTTAATGGAAGTATCTAAATTGACATTTAAATCTTTATTCTTCTGCAATTCATTCGATGCGATTACATTATAGCTAGTTGATGATGGCAATGTAGATAACATTTCGGGTGGATTTAAAGTTGCTTTCCATCTATTTATTCCTTCATTGTCACTTGTTGATAACATAATTGAGCCATCTCCTAATGTAGACGAATCACCTTGAGAACTAATTTCTAACTCGAAATTGGATTCAACATTAACTCCACCTAAGGACATGACATCTCTTTCTGTACGTATGACTTCAGTATCCGAAATATCAATATTCTCTATCACTTCACTTTCTTTTGGTGTATGCTCAGTGTATTTTGATGTGTCCCTCTCAGTACGAATGACGGGTGAATCTTCCTCTTTTTCCGCTTGATCATCTGCCGTCGATTCAATCTGGTCGTCATTGGCGGAAAAAGTGTTAGAAACTGTGGAAAAAATATTCAAAGGATTTGAAGTTGGCTCTGTTACGGGTCTTTCCCTATTTTTATTTTCAGACACAGCTGGAAGAATGGTAGATGACAAATCGATAGCATAATCATATCTTGTTGGTGTTTCGGCACTTGTCAAAGTAATAGTTTGAGGGGTCTTCACAGTTGTTAAATCTATATGCCTCTCCTCAGCTTCTGAAACCTGATGTGTTGTGATTTCGACTTTAGTTGAAATTTGAACTGCTGTTGCCTTTGGTTCTTTATTCTGAGGAGGATATTTTGAATTTTCTTGGTACTCATCTTGCCAACTTTCAGTTATTATACTACTTTGAGGTTCATTTGTATACGTTTGAGAAAAGCCCACGTTTTCTGTACCCGTTAATGCTGAATTTGTTACTGCAGATGTAAAGTTCAAAAAGGTTTCAAAACTTGTAGAGCTATTTATTGAATCTACTGTATTGGGAATGCTTGGCATGTTTTTTGTATCAAATATTGTTGGAATTGTTACTAATTTTGTTTCGTTTTTCAATTGATGCACGAGTGATTGATCCAACTGCTTATCGTCTTCAGTGCTTCTTTTCAAATATTTTGGATCAAAAGGTTTAACGTTAAAAGTAGAATTGCTTTGGAATGAACTTATGCTTGTATAGGATAGCGTAGAGCTCTCTTGGGATGGATTTACGCTTACATTCGGTAGCGTAGAGCTGTCTAGGGATGAATTTACATTTGTATAAGATTGCGTAGAACTCTCTTGGGATGAACTAACGCTTGCATTCAATAACGTAGAACTGTCTTGTGATGAACTTACGCTTACAGTCGGTAGTGTATAACTGTCTCGGGATGAGCTTGTATTTGCGTAGGAAGAAGTAGAACTGTCTTGGGATGAAGTTGTATAGGATAACGTAAAACTGTCTTGAGATGAACCTAAGCTTGCATTCGATAAGGCAGAATTACCTTGTGATGAACTTACGCTTGCATTCGGTAACGTAGAATTGCCTCGAGATGAACTTACACTGGTAATATAGGATAACGTAGAGCTGTCTTGGGAGGAATTTACGCTTACATTCGGTAGTGTAAGATTGTCTCGGGATGAACTTATACTTGCATTCGGTAGCATAGAACTGTCTTGTGATGAGCTTACATTTGTATAGGACAGCGTAGAACTGTCTTGGTATGAACTAACACTTTCATCCAATAACGTAGAACTGTCTTGAGATGAACTTACTCTTGTAGTATAAGATAACGTAGAACTGTCTTGAGATGAACTTACGCTTACATTCGGTAGCGTAGAACTGTCTCGGGATGAACTTACACTTGCATTCGGTAACGCAGAACTGTCTTGTGATGAAGCAGTTACATTTGTATAGGATAAAATAGAACTATCTTGGGATGACCTTATGATTGTATTGGATAAGGCAGAACTGCCTTGAAATGAACTTACGCTTACGTTTAGTAACGTAGAATTGCCTCGAGATGAACTTACACTAGTAATATAGGATAGCGTAGAACTGTCTTGAGATGAATTTACCCTTACATTCGGAAGTGTAGAACTGTCTCGGGATGAACTTATACTTGCATTTGGTAGCACAGAACTGTCTCGTGATGTACTTATACTTGTAGTGTAGGGTAATGTAGAATTGTCTCGGGTTGAGCTCGTGCGTGTATTCGATATTGTAGAAATATCTGCGGCAGGTGCTGATGAAACGATAGTGTCATCTCCCTTCTCTATATTTGTGTATTCTAAAGTTTGTAAATCTTTGAAATGAGTTGTTTGTAAACTTATATAAGTTGAATCGCTGTCACCTTGCTGCTGCCTTGGAAAGTTTGTATCATGTATTTCAGCATCAGAAGTTGTGAATTGGTCACTTCCAGAATCTAGTTTAGTTTGAAAACTAACTGAAGAACTATATTTCAGCGATGTCGATTCTGTTGAATAACTACGTTCGGTATGTGCTTTTGTAAAAATATCTTTAAGACTAGTTAATGTAAAATAATCCGTACTTGTTTGAAGTGCTTTAGCTGTTCTCCATGTGTTTTCGGTTGTTTTTGGTATTATTGAGTTTTCCGAACTTATAATTTCCGTCGTCCTTAAATTGTTTTCATCTTTTTCTAAAATTGGTGAATCTGATTCAATTGTATCGATGTTCTCAGGAGTAGCATCATTAACATACGAATCGGTATATTCAGGAAATGATACTTTAGTTGATAAAAACAGATTACTTTGATCCATTATATGGTCGGTGGTCTTAACTGAGCTTATATTTTCTTCAGTCGTAGATGAACTTCTTCCATCTGTAGAACTAATTGCATTTTGAGTAGTAATGGAAGGAATTGTAGACTTGGATTCAAATTTTTCAGTAACATCTACAGAGACTAAAGTTTTTTCAGTTGGATAAGGCGTATTATTAAGTACACTTTCACGGAAAGATAATTCAGTATTTGGAACATTTACATTCGCGTCAAGTTCAATGCTTATATTGTTTCCTGATAAGTTTTGAGCAGTAATTATACCAACATCAATGTTTCGTATTTCGAATTTATTTTTGTACTCGTGAATATTTTCTTTATTTTGAATAATTTCCTCATTTGCGTTTGTTAGCGAAACACTCGTTACTGGTGGAATATTGTAACTTTTAGTAAAATGTTTACTTTCAACTGTAAACGTGTTAATCACGGATGCATTCACAACAAAAGGTTTCAATTGTCGAGGTAGCTGTTCTGTGCTTGTTCCACCCTTTTCTGTCACAGATTTATTTTCGATTACCATAGAAATATTATCTTTGAACTTTTCGGAAGGTATAGTCTTCTCAGAAGGCTCGAAACTAATTTTGTGATGAAAATTAGAGTTTGTCACTAGATTTTCATCTGGAACACTAAATTTCGTTGGTTTACTCTCTCTTTCCCCATAATCTGAACTCATTTGAATAGTTGTCCCAGTTGATGAAGCAATAGGTTTCCCTAGTTTAAGATTAACATCAAAATTTATTTGAGGTATTGGATTGTCGGAAAATAAATTGCTTTCAACATTAGACATGGTTTTGATGTGGGAATTACTTTCTGTAGTTAAAGTGTTCATCAAATTTCTGTCATACTTTTCCATTGACGAGTCTGTATTTTGATCATTGTTAAGGTAATCATTTATTAGGGTGCTACTAGGTTTGCGGAAATTAGATACTATCGAGCTTTGCTCACTATGTGAGCCATCGAAATTATCACTGGTTAAAGGCTGATAACTCAAAAAATCAGTTGTTCCTGATGTCGCTTTAGCTTCAGTTGGAAATGCCTTAGAGTATGCATCTTTAACAGATACATCAATATCATCTCTTCCATTTCTAGATAGATCTAAATTAACACTTGTCATGATGGATGATTGAGTTGTTGTAATATGCGGATATGCATAATTAGTATTATCAAACGTTCCATCTGGATAAATTGTTTCGGTTCTTTCATTACTGCGAAGTAAAGAATTTTCCGTTTCAATTAAATCTCGTTCTGTTCTTGCTTTGGCATTATTCGATGCGACCTCATTCAAGGTGATTGATTCATAACCGTCATTATTGGCAAGCTCAGTTCTTATTTGATTTTTTATCAGTCCATCCTGATATAATTCGGTAGATTGAACAAAATCCATTTGGTTTACTGCTTTCACACCGTGATTATTTGAATCCTCCATGTTTAAAGTAATATCTTTGTCAGTCTCAAATAAATCTCTTTCTGTTCTTACAACAATATTATCAGTACCGACTTTTTTTAGATCAAATGTTTCGTCAGTATGAAGTAGGTCGACAGCAGATTCCATGTGTTTTGACTCATCGATATTCAAAGTAACGGATTCACTAGTTACGATTGAGTCAATTTCAGACTGATCCTCTGATTTATACTGATTAGTGAGAACTGATTCATCTGTTGTTTTAAAATTTTCACTATTTGTATTACCATAGTTTAATTCATGCCCTGTAAAATATCTGGATTTATCTGTCGTAGATTTATGCAATGGGGTTCTTATGATAGCACGATCCGATTCATTTATGTTATATGTTTCTGATTCAGTCTCCGGAGGCAAGTCCCATTTCATTTGACCTTCAATCCTGCTGCTTATTATGGTGCTGTTCAAAATCGAGTTGCTAACTAAATCTCCATTAGAATGCAAACTATGATTGTAACTTTGAGTGATATTCAGTTGTTCGGTATTTGTATCTGTAGAAAACATGTTGTCAGAACTCGTGAAATTATGAAATTTTGTAATATATCCTTCTGATTCTAATGAACTCTTCGCGTTTAATTTTGTACTGTTGAGAAAAGTTTTGTTTTCTTTTGCTATTTTTAATGGATTCTGCTTATTGGCATCCAACGAGTTAATTTTTCTCTCTTTGTTTGCGGACGATTCGTTTCTGTGAAGAATATCTGTAGCATCTTTATTTGAAAATGATTCGTTTCTCTGAAGACTATCTGTAGCATTTTTATTTGAAGGCGATTCGTTTCCATGAAGAATATCTTCAGCATCTTTATTTGAAAACGATTCGTTTCTATGAAGAGTATCTGTAGCATTGCCTGTTGCCACTTCATTGGGTGTCAACGTTTGTATGGTACTATTGACAATGACGTGTTCGTTCTTAATGCGATTTTCAGGATGTGGTTTATTCGGTTTCTTTTGCTTATTTTCGAGAAAGGAGAGATTTTCAGTTGTGAGATTCGAATCAATATCTGTATTTGAAGTTGTACCGTTGACTTTCATGAATATCTCGTTCAAAACGACTTCATCTGTAATAATTTCAGGAACTTCAAGCAGACTGTAATCAAATTCACTCGGAGTAGTTATTGAAACATTTTTACCAATTGAAGCATTAATATGGAATTCCTGTGAGTTATTTAAACTAAAATTGAAAGCTTTATAAATATCATTGTTGTTCACAGACATATCGTTCTTTAAATGTTTGTCAAATGAATTAGGAGTATGGACTCCTGTTTGACCATTAGTGAAATTATCTTTCAACCGTGAACCTGTAAAAATTCTATCTTTTTGTAATCTCTGATCTAAATTAAAGAGTTCATTTTTTAATTCCACATTAGTAGAATTTTTGGCATCGATTGAAACATTTTGATTTGATTTGTTGGCAACAGAATTTGATAAACTTCCTAAAACCTTTTTGGTGCTTTTCCCTGAAAGGCAATCAGCATCAATATAACCATTGTTATTTGCTTTCAGGGTACGTATTTTATGTACATTATTTTTAGAGTCAACCAATTGTTTTTCTTGCTCAAATGAATCAAGAGCTGGACTTCTTTTAGAGACAGAATTAAATACGCCATATTTAAACTTAATTCTGTTTTGTACTGTGGAATTAAGAGGCAGTTTGAAGATTGTTGAATCCCCTTTTTTTGATGATTTCTTTCTTAAATGAGAACTACTGCAATTAAGTTCCGAAATGTTTTGTTTAAGATTTAAGATGCGCCTTATACCCTCAGAGGATTCGTGTTTCTTTTCAACTGAAAAAAACAAACAAATAAAATGAGCTTACACTTGAATTAAAAAATAAGAAATATTTCATTAAACAATTTAGTTTTTCTGGTAACGTTTAAGTATAGTTGTAATGTAATAAAGTTTAATTTCTGCTAATGTTTCGATGTTTCTTATGTTAATTACTCTGAAGTGTTGCAATTTTTGAAATCGTAAATTTGTAGGATTTTATCCATTTCTTACTCTAAAGAAGAAAGTATGATAGTATTTACTTCCTTACATATACGGTGATTTGGCTATCTGCAATGGTTTATTGGGTTTAGAATGGGAATTCATTTTGCTATTCTTGATTTAATTATGTTGTTTCCTTTTATTTTTTATGGTGTATGGCAAATGCAACTTATGCTCAGATTCAACGTGGCGGATGACCACGTTGTATGTTCGAAACCTCGAGTTCGTTTAATTTATTTTCTTTTGAAATTCTAATTTCGTAAAGTTTCAAATTGGAAACTACGAACGAAGAATTCTTCTAAATTTAATTTGTTTCGAATTTGATTGCTCTTATTTATATCTTTGCAGTTTTCATTTTATCTAGTTAAGTTAAAGAAAAAGTAAATTAACCCTTCGAGAGGTATACACGCATATATCCGTTCCACAATCTGCAGTCTTCCCTGAACGACGACCAGTATTGACCTTCTTGAACAATAGAATCTTTCCTAGTCGTTATGTGTGTTGTGGAGTAAAGCAATGCTATACTACTCGAAAATCTCTTGACACTCAGAGGAGTAAAATAATATTATCAGGGAATAAATGAGATTAAACTAATACATACAAAAGTGAGAAAGAGAATATCCCACAGCTAGTAAGCCTGAATCTAAATAAATCTGTGTTTTTGTAATTAAAAAGCTTTTATTTATCCATCCAATTTATGTACAAAATAATAAAACAACCTATATGTATACAACTTCCCAATTTTTAACTCTGCAAATTAAAGGGTAGGTGCTAATACACTGCTGGCCATCCAAATTGCAACACCAAGAAAGACAAGAGATATCACAACAAAATTTATTTTGTAGATAACATGTTGACCAAGTATCAAATGATTAAATTTATAGACTTCTGTGAAGTGTGGTTCCTGCCAAAATCAGTAGCCAGAGTAGCCGCCATTGTTGGAGATCACCGCTGCCACACGCCTCGGCATTGATTCAAAGAGACTTTGGATGTGTTCTTGGGGTACAGCAGACCAAGCAGCTTCCACAAGTTGCCAAAGTTGATCTGGTGTGGCAGCTGGGGATGTATTCTGGGTCAATCGTTGAGCAACCATGGACAACATGTTTTCTATCGGCGAAAGATCTGGAGAGCGAGCTGGCCAGGGAAACAATTCAATCTGGCGATTGACGAAGAACCCTTGGACAATGCGTGCCACGTGTAGTCGCGCATTATCCTCTTGAAATATGGCTGTGGGCAAGACCTGAAGGTAAGGAAGGACAACTGGCTCCAACACCTCGGAGATGTAGCGCTGGCTGTTTAAAGTACCGGCAATGCGTACTAGAGGAGTGCGAGAGTGATATCCAATACCGCCCCATACCATAATACCCGGTGCAGGACCAGTGTGGCGGTGCATAACGCAGCTGTTCAGCTTCCTCTCTCCACGGTGTCTCCAGACTCGAATCCGACCATCGTGGTGTTGCAGACAGAAGCGTGACTCGTCAGTAAAGGCAATTTCATTCCATTCTGCCGTCCACATCCTTCTTTCATCGCACCATTGGCGGCGGAAACGTCTGTGGTTCTGCGTCAAGGGTAGACGAAGCAATGGACGTCTTGCGGACAGACCACTCTGCTGTAAACGGCATCGAATGGTACGCGCAGACACTGGATGATGCGGTACAGACTGAATGTGCTGTGCTATGGTTCGTGATGTGGCTGAGCGATCCGTCACTGCCATACGCACAATATGCCTGTCATCACGTGAAGTGGTGCACTGAGGTGGATGCGATCGAACACGTCGGTCCGTCGTACCCTCCTGCATCCAACGATCACATATCTGCATTACAGTTGTTTGGTTTCGTCCAACACGACTACCGATTTCCCTGAAAGATAATCCACAATCTCGCTAGGCCACTATCCTTCCTCTGTCGAACTCGGATACTTGATCAAAAGATGATCGCTGTTTTCTACGAGGCATAATTGATCGTTTTTTTGAACAAAGAACAATAAAAACACAATTGCCGTACTTGAAATCGTCGAAATCTCCAAGCCTTAAATAGCGCTTTGAAGTGGCGCCACAGGCGCGCGTGATGTGCGTCTGCGCTGAAATTCTAATCATTTGCATATCTCACCTCCGCTAATGCATGTTGTAAATTTCATATTATTTGCATGCTTCCTTCAGGGTGTTGCATTTACGGTGGCCAGCAGTGTATTAGGGAAACATTACTGAACAATTTAGTTTGACAAATAATATCGTCTTATAGCATCTCCGCAACAGACTAAGTATAGTAATTACACTGACGTGCAAAACTTAAGGAACAGTAAGGTTATCAGCGACTACTTTGCAGTGAAGTGAATTGGATGTGGAAAACTGATACGAAAGGTACGTCGAGAGTTACCGAACAGATGAGTAGAAACGAAACGATAACAAAGTAAAATGTCTTTGAGCTGAAGTGATGACACTGTACTGGGTGCCATGAGACAGAATGATGAACTTTAAAAAAATAAAGAAAGTGGTTCTTTGTAGGCAGTATGATTCCCTCGAACACTGATGTAGGCTTTGCACCACGTTTGCATACAGAAAATGAGGTTATGGATGATGGTAACAAAACCCATTCCTATGTTAGAGCCTCTGATGCCATGATTCCTAAACATGAATACGCATCAGCTTTATACTGTATGTCCTTGGTTATGCAAATCACTACACGTTTTTTGTTTAATTTTAAGGTTGTAACCTTTAAAAATAATGATGTTCCTTAAATTTTGCACGCCAGTGTATAATATTAATATTTAATCTTTAAAATTAAAGGTGGGTTGGTAGATAATTAACGTCGCATTGGAGCAAAATAATGGGCTATTAGTGACGGTCCTGGATCAACCCCGAATGGAAAGATCCGAGGACAACGCATCGTAATTTTGAATCACGGTCAGATGACAAGGTCAACACCTTAGCTGGCAGCCCACTCTTCAAACTTCCACACCAAGCCAACGTGGGGATATTGAGGCCACGATAGATTTAACGTGTACCAGCCCCCACGTACACGACCATCTTTGGTTGGATTGAGTTTCGAACTCGCAATCCTCCTGTTGCTAATCCGCTACTCATCCAACCGGGCCTTAAAATTTAAAGAATCAGAGAATGTGATACTAAAACGTATTTGAATAGATTTACCTTCTGCTTGGCAAAACACTTGCCAAACGAAAAAAAGTAGATTAGTCCGGTCACGCAATCCTTTTTGCTTCATTGGCCACAGGTGTCCGAGATGGGGAGTGCTTTTCGTCCTCTGATATCCAGTGGCCAGCAGGTAGTCGATAAGAAGGAGCATAAGGGGACAGTACAGGTAAATAATTACCTTATTTGCGAGCATGGACTGATCTTTCCCTTCAAAGTGTACTCCTCTCAACTACATCGAAAATAAATACCTGAAAGAAACAATCAGCGTTTCAGACAGTTATGGATAAAAAATTGTGCATCAGAGATAAACATTCGACGTTTTTATACAGCTTAGAGCCCACTCATAGAGGAAATATAAAAGTAGAGTGAGCAATGGTAACCTTTTTATGTGCCCAGAATCATGTGACCCAAACTAGCAGTATCGTGACCCTTAGACTTCTTTCGTCTTTCGGGAGGGAATGAAAATTTATCACCTGATTGGTCCACGGCACGGTAGAAAACGTCCTTCCATTGATTCATCACCTCATTCGTCCACGCGATATAATAGTTTGGTGATTGCACCATTTTTGTAACCTCGATAGAAGTGCGCATTCACTTATCTACTCAGGTATAAGATGTTATATTGCCAAATGAGGTGATAAGATGTCAAATCAGCCAACCAAGTCAATTTTTCACAGAGCAGCCACGTGACTACTAGTTGATATGTTGGTCCACTTTTTGAGGCTCCTCTCAATAGCAATGCTCAGTCTACTTATATTTCACGTCTATGTTCACACCAACAGAATCCGGGTCAATCTGAATCCAGAACAAACCGACTACTGTAGATTCGGGTGCATTGAAGCCGAACGCTATGAATTCAGGCAGTGTGAAAGGTTTTTAGCAGAACAAGGTATATCGTTTGGAAGCGGCTCTCCCTAATCTTCGTCAGTCAGTTTCTACTGGATTAAGAGAGGCCCGGATTTTATTGGTGTGGTGGGAGCCTGAAGCGGAAAGCTACGTGTTCAGGTAATGTGAAAGGTTTTAAGACGAAAAAGCTATTTCGTATGAGAGCTGCTTTCCTGAATCTTCGTTAGTTAGTTTCTTGTGGATTCAAATCGATTCGGAATGATCCGGAGATCCTGTTGGTGTGAAGCGGTCCTTAGAAAATAAAATATGACAATCAAGACGGAACTTAGCCTTTTCTCTTTCTGGGCTACCTCCTCCCCCACATCTGTCCTACGGACCCCAGTATAAGGCTGAGATGACCGCCCTTCATGAAATACGGATACGCAACTCATTGTTTTTAATTTCTTGAGAATTGCTTTGATGGTTTTAACCCTCTTGGTGGTTGCCTAGACGAGGTACCTCTCGTCATTAGCAAAACTGACCAGATTTTGATGGATGAGATACCTCGTCATCAAAACGAACTGACCAGATCTTAACTCGTCATCATAAAAAAAATCGCAAATACCTTGATGACGAGATATCTCATCATTAGAAAAATGTGTCAGATTTTGATGGACGAGATATCTCACCAATACCATTTGGAGGGTTAAATAAAGACTCACAAGTTTTCAGAAATATAGCATTTGTCTGCCACCTTGTAGTACCCATGTTCGAATCCCAGTTTGTAAACTCGTGGATGTTGTGATTGTCCCAAATAACGAAGGCTTACCCACTGGGTGCTCCTTCACAAATTGCCATCAGTTCGTCCCCTATAGTGCCGAGGCTGCAGAGGTCAGTGATTAAAAAGCTGCTAAGGGAGTAGTTCATAAGAACTTGCTTGGTTATGAGATATAATCTCGTATGTGCCGAAGTCGGGTTGACTCCTTGAAGTTTCCTGGTTTCTTCAAGACGACACGTACTAGCAGGCCAACTTCCCCGAAAACCTCCAGAAATGCATGTTCCTCTTCTACAGTTCAAGGTGGGTGCGCTGTGACAGCACAATCCCCTCTCCTCATTCTCACCAGTATTGCTTGAAGGATTGTTCGATCCATAAGGGCCACTGTGACTCAGTGGATGTGCCCACTGCACTAGCAACCTGAGAGTTGTAGGAGGTGCAGGTTCGATTCCTTTAACTTACCGTGGGTAACTGTGTCGATAAAACGTTCCTTGTGTGCGTGTTCATTACTTGATATTGTCGGTCCTGTATTTGGCGCAGCTTGGCTAAGACATATGAACCGTGCGTAATAACAACCAACCAACCATCACCTTACAATCCAAAATCTGTCATCGAACAAAAAATCCAATAATAGATGTGGTAGAAATGAGCCCTACTGCCGTTCAGGAAGTCTCGTCCTATGCAAGTAATTATTAAGTAACAAGATTCACTAAAAAATCGATTAAGTTCCTTTACGAAATGGACTATTATATTGTGTTGCAAAAATAAATTGTCAGTAAGCTCTATGATCAATATCAGTATAAGTAGTTTGCGAGTACATTTTTATTAATTACTTTTAATCACTGGATATGCGTGTTTAACTTTATATCATAACTTTATGTGACGTCACTCTATCAGAACAGAGCCATCATGAAGGAATGGGCCAGAACCTGCGGCGCTGCGGTCGCTTTTACGTCACTAAATGGGGACTATCGTTCCCGTTTGTTCTCGCGGACATGCATGCTTTATAAGACGCTCGAAACCTACAAATATTTATCTTTCTTCGGATTTTTAAGTGATAATTGATTCAGACCGTTCCTGAATGGTATGATGGGTGTACATAGTAAAAAAAAAGAAAAAAAGGGGGAAGGCATCTTATCTTCTGACTTCACGGTATATACGTAAGTGATAGTTACTTTTATGGGGACTCATTAGGCGCTTTTCATTGTTAATATAGTAAGTATAAATGATACGGAAAAGATCACATGCCATCTCGATAAGAACTTGAATAGAAAGAGCATTTTCAAGAGGAAATGTCCCCATGCCCATCCCTCAGAGCAGTGATTAGGGAAGCGCAAGTACCGGATGATGCTAATTATTTCAATCTAAAATGTAAGGTATACGATCGTTTCGTTTTCCAGTCCTAAAGATTCCTACTGTGTTAATGGCCGCATGAATTTACTACCACACAGGTGAAACGGTGTTACTCATTAGTAACAAATAGATTGTAAAGAAGAATTTGATCTAAAAGCTATAGTAATGATTATTACATTGAAGACCAAGTATAAACCATTGTAGTCATTGATTTAGTCTAACTTGAACTAAGCTTTATGAGCACCGAAAAACGTACTAGGAACCTCAAATGATTTATCCTCACTCATACGTTGTAATTATCCCGTTGATTATCTAAACCTGACCCCCCATTACTTTAAGTACAAATGTATCCCCTTATATAAACCCTGGTTTGTACCATAACTGGAGTCTGTTCTCATCTAGTTCAGTTTCACTGACAGTTGTCTCTCAATTGTACGTTTATTTTTTAATAGTTCGAATTTTTAGGTTCTCAGTTATTTCTCGCGGGTTAAAAGGTAAGCTTTACTTACTTTAATATATTTCATACTACCATTTAAGTTGTCTGCTTGTAAGACCAGACCGATAGCTTAGAGGCTCGCTTCGGGCAATATTGTCAAGTGAGTGGGTCAATTACAATGTTTCCATACGTCGAATGGTAGAATCAGAACGTAAACTGAAAATTTTAAGTGTCTGATAAAGCTACAATCAAAAGGCAGTGGTAGATTCCAAATAGAAGACTGATTTTAGGGATTCTGTAGAAACTTTAACTGCCATACCAGATCTGTTTGAGGAAATCATTTACAGCTGTAATAATGTGTTTTAGATGATATTCTGCCTGTTCTAGTGTATATATCTGGTTATGTTGCCAAAAAAGTGCAACATGAACTGAATTGTGAAATGTGCTGTTCGATCTTGTCAATTGAAAAAGAACTAACTTATGAATGTTAGCGCGCGCGGAAGAGTTTTTTCACCAATATTTAAAATTGAGTGATGGGGTGGCCTTAAATAGCCTAAGGAATTTATGGTACCACTGATTGCTTGTACGTATCAGATTTTTAATGAATTAATTAATGAGAAGTATGAAGAAGACTTTGTGTTAGACAAATTTCAGAAAAGATTGTAGGTTGAACTAACTCTACTTATAATAGGTACCTTCAATGAAAGATCTGTAGAGTGCCACATCTGTAAAATGCCACAAAAAATTATCATCAGAAAATGTGTGTGCATAATGGCAAACATTTTACTTACCAATTATTTTAAAGCAAAATGTGACCTGCTGAAAAAGACGCAAAATAGAAAAATTGCAATATTTAAAAATTAAAAACGTTGTGTGGGTTGTAACCTAACTAAAGAAAAACCTCTAAAGGTCAATAAAAGTTTGATCTTTAGAGGTAATGATAGTGTTTTAAATATAGCGTTTTTGCTATAATTTAAATTACTGTATTACATTATCACCACAAATATAAACAATGATTATTTAAAAATTGTTGTTATCAGCTTAAAATTTAACTTCAAAAAATTGGTTTTGAGCTATTTAAAATTCCTGCTACTTTTTAAATTTCAGTTAAGATTATTTTTTCTTCACCCCCTTTAGAATGTTTTACTGAAAATTGTGTGTAATTTGATTTCCTACAAATTTTGGATTAGTTTCAACGATTCACATGCATTAGCTATTGAAAAATTGATAATTTTTTTTATTTCCTTACATTTATAAATCATATACACTATAATAAATATATTGACTTCTTATCGTAAAAATTGTAACATTAAAATTCTACTTTACGCACTTCAGAGAGTAAATTAAATAAAAGGAGACGCCAATTGTTGAGAGAGAAAATTTAAAAGTTGCTTACAAAGTAAAAACAGAATTTGTAGGTATATTTTCTCTAGTTAAAATATTTTCATAGGAAAAAGAATTATATTTTGACCGACTACCACCTTTATATACTGAAAAAAATTCCTTACAATTTAATTCTTGAATTTCATTCGCCTCAGACAAACACAATTTTGTTAAATGTCTTTAGTCTGAAAGAAATTTCAGAGCACTATTTGATTTACAGAGAAAGTCCCTAAGGTTTATTTAATAAGTGAACAGTCAAATCAATAATTATCAATAAAAAGTGAACAATCAGAAATGCAAGTTTTAACTATTGTAAAAGATTACTTACAAATCATATTATAAGAATGGATTTTTTTCATTCGTTATATGAATAGAACTACAGTTTATACTATTTTTAAGCTGCCAAGTTATCTAACAATTTATTTGTTTAATTTCGTAATTTATCCTAAAAATAAATATTACATAAATCAAGACAATGAATACTATTAAATAGGAAAAGGATCGAAAATACTTTTGGCTACATTTACTTCAATTTGAATTTTACAAGAAAGAGGGAAAATATTCCCACTAGTTGTCACATAAGCATGGCCCATTGAAGTCTTTTAAATTCCTCTATAATTACTGAATGACTTCTTTAAAACTGCTTCTATTCGTTTCAAAATTCATCACACTTATTTCTAAAGGTCAAAACTCTAATGTAAGACAAATATTCAACATTTTAACGAATTATATGGTACTGGGACTTCTTAACGAAAATTGCTCCAAACACTTTATGTTAATCTCGGAAATACAAAGGAACGAATATTTTTATGTGTGAAAATTAATCCGAAATTAACAACAAAAAGATTAAGCTGTGTTGTTCCAAATCTTTGAAAAATGGATTGATGGATTTGCTTATATCGAGAATTTACTACCTATTTCCATCGGACTCTTCGCTTGCTAATTCTTCTCTCCAATGGCCCCCATTTGGAGAGAAGAATTGATATCACAGAAGCTGCACAGGCCCGTTCCTTCACGATCAGAACGGGGCCATCGTGAAGGAACGGGCCCGAATAGGGGAACGCCCTTGTACTTGCGAGCCCTAATCACTGCTCGGAAGGATGGGCTTGGGGACATTTCCTCTTGAAAATGTTCTTTCTATTCAAGCTCGTATCGAGATGGCATGTGATCTTTTCCGTATCATTTATACTTACTACATTAACAATGAAAAGCGCCTAATGAATCCCCATAAAAGTAACAATCACTCATATACCGTGAAGTAAGAAGACAAGATGCCTCCCCCTTTTTTTCTTTTTTTACTATGTACACCCATCATACCATTCAGGAACGGTCTGAATCAATTATCACTTTAAAATCCGAAGAAGATAAATATTTGTAGGTTTCGAGCGTCTTCTAAAGCATGCATGTCTGCGAGAACAAATGGGAACGATAGTCCCCATTTCGTGACGTAAAAACGACCGCAGCGCCGCAGATTCTGGCCCGTTTCTTCGCGATGGCCCCGATCAGAAGAACTTAGGTTTAGGAGGAAAGTGAAGAATGAAATATTTTAATACATACTCGGTTAAATAAATTTTATTTTACCTAAGAACACAGTAAAAGTGATCACTCAAGTGACACGAACGACATTTTTTATTGCTGCTTCACGACAGTGAGTCATTACAGTTATTTTAAGACATTATTATACACATTAACAAATATGTCCTTCAATTGATCACTTCATTATTCAATAAAATCGATGCGTAATTCCTTTGAACGAAGGAAAAGTCGTTTTCATGGCTATTTTCGTATACCAAATGAAACAAAGCAAATCATGTTAAACGCCAAGTATGAGACGAGACGAACCTTGAAAAGAAAGTTTCAACAAATTGCTGTTCAAATACGTTAAAAAGCATTATTGTTTTTTTAGTGTTCCTAAAACCGATTTTCTTCAAAGAAAAATCAGTAATTTTTGGGTGATAGTTGTATTAAATAGGATCAAGAATTTTTATTACAATTCTTATACATCATGTATTACATCAGTTCAAAAATGTAAGAATGGTCGTTATTCGTGTTTGTTACTAGCTATCAAGTAGAATCAATATTTCAGTTAATGTGGTTTTATTGCTGCACAAAACAAGTATGATAGGTATTTTCAGTGTAACACAACAAACCAGACAGAATTTCGAAAATTTCACTTCCGTTACCCAAACGTTCTAGCATGATACATATTGAGGTTACCTTGAATATAGCTCATCGCCGTTTTGGCGACGTTTGGTGTTCAATCAAATTCATTCTTTGGAAGTTTTACTGGCGAAGTTCTGAAATTGTATTCGAAAAACAAGCTAAGTTACGTCACATTCGGAATACGTACAAGCAATACCTACCATCATCTGTATTAGTTTGACAGAAAATACCTTTCATAAATAGGGCTTCTTCAAAAATATACTATACAGTAATATTTGTCTATGATAGATTTCTCGTAGTAATTTACAGAGCAGTTAAAATTATATTTATAATTAAAATTTCTTTTTAAAAGTTTATAAAAGTAAAACCTTGTTGATTAGACGTCTTTAAAATCCTTGTTAATTATGCACATGTTTGTCCAAATATGTAAAATATCAATTGTATATAGCTCATACTAATCAAATTATTTTAGAAACATTTCTTATTCTTTTATATATAAGAGGAATTTTCTAAAAGCTAAATATCGGAGGCGGTAGTGTTTCTGCGGTAATAAATATTTCCTGTATTCTGAACGTGACGTAACTTGGTTGGTTTTTCGAATACGATTTCAGCACTTCACTAATAAAAATTCCAAAGAATGATTTCCAAATTGTTATAGGATAGTTGATTGGTCACAACCAATTGGATTAAATGCCAAGTGTTGTAAAAACGGCGATAAACTACATTTTAACGTAACCTACATAGTATATTATCTTGCGATAGAATTCGGACAGCAAAAATAAAATCTTCTCAAACCGTCTGATTTGTTCATTTGCACTGAAACTTTCTCAGCTATGTACGAGTCATGTGTGACAGGATACTTGAAAGCGAAAAAAGTACTACAAAATCTTCCATCAATTTTAATCTAAATAAAATGTTATGCTCATTTTTGTTCGCTCGAGACATATTTTTCATGGCATTTGCACGTAACCACTCTTTGACATTCAAACGTTTCCCAAAATAATCGATATTATTGCCGTTTGTCAAAAGCGGTTGCCACTCTTTCTTCGAAAACAACAGGTCTAAAAGCAAATGCACCTTAATGGCTTTATTGACAACTTTCAAGCGATAATCGATCATGACTGCAGACAGTATAAGCAAGCAAGGGAAATGAAAGATAAAGATTTCTCATAGTAGGTGTGAGAATCAATATTTGTGTGAAGAATATTTGAAAAAACATGCTATTTTTATTCCCGCAGATGATTTATTCAGTTCATTTCAATTTTACTTATCCGACTATTTTTGATAGAAACATATCGCCGGCTTAGAGCATACTATATTCATTACCTGACATTTTTCGGAGGCACTAAAGGTTTATTTTCATGATGACGAGAAATACATTTTCTTGTCATCATGAAAAGATTATCTGTTAGTCTATCGTCTGTTTAAAAGATTTAACACTGTCAAAAGGCTTATAATTTATATTTTTTACATAAAAGCATTTTACATTAAAAAATTCCTTTTGCCAGTTAATGAGTTTCTGCTCTTATCCGACTATATTTCTGTACAGTATGAAAGGTATTTTCTGTCAAGACAAATACAGATGGCGATACGTGTTTTTTGTACGTATTCTGAACTTGACATCAGCTGGCTACGAATACTATTTCTGCACTTCGGAATGAAAATTCAAAAGAATAAAGTCGTGTGCGCGGGGGCTGGTGCACGTTAAACCTACCGTGACCTCAAATGTCCTCACATTGGCGTGATGTGAAGTTAGGAGAGTGACATGCCAGATAACGTGTTGACCTCGTCATTTGACTGCGGTTCAAACTTACTAGGCGTTGTCCTTGGTCTTTCCCTTTGAGATAGATCCCTGACCGTCGCCAATAGTCCGTTGTGTTGCTCCAGTGCGACGTTAATTAACTACCTACCAAAGAATAAATTATAAATTGATATATAATTTATTAATTACACTAATTAGATCAAAAGTCAGAGATGCCAAAACGGCGGAAAATTACATTTTAAGTCAACCCCAAAATGCGAAGACATTTGGGTAGCAGAAGTCCCAGACCGCCTGGTTTGTTTGCTTATACTGAAAATCCTTCTTATATTCCCCTTAAAAATTGTTTATTCACGATTATGTAGTAGAATGTAGAGAAACATATTCATCTTAATAAATCCACATTTTCTCTCTAATTCTCACAAAATAAGAATAGGAAATATAATCTAAAGGAAAATCTATCTCTTATAAATACTTGCCAGAAATAACCCTCCCTCTTTACTTTACCAATGTAGGCCATCAGGCGGAGGAAAATGTGTTTTAATGCTAGTGAGTTTTCAAGCATCCATACCACTGATTTCTAGCAATGATTATGTGGAATAGACCTTATGTGGATCTGACTTGTACGCAAGCAGTAGTTCCTAAAATAATCTATAGTAAATGCAAATCTGTATAATAATTGAAAGCATATGTAGGTAGTTGAATTTACATCGCAGTGGAGCAACACAACGTGCTATTTACGACGGTCCAGGATCAATTCCGGAGGGAAAGATCCAAAGGCAACACCTATTAATTTTGAATCACGGGTCAGATGACAGGATCATATCAGATCACAGTCAGATGACCTGATTTGACACACTACTCTCCAATCTTACACACCACGCCAACGTGAGAACATTTGAGGCCACGATAGATATAACATGCACCAGCCCCCATGTACACTACGGTCTTTGGTTGGATCGAGTTTCGAATTCGTAACCCTTTGGTTGCTAATCCGCGACTCTATCAACTGTTCTACCTTGGCCCCGAAAGTATATGTAGGATATCATATGATAAAGCGAAAAAATTGTTTCTTATCAATCCGGTCTATCATTGAACTTGCAGTAAAATTAAAGGATGAAAACTCTGTTTGCCAGATGAACTCTACCAATAGTTGACAAAACTCCAATGTTTGTATTGCGTAAGTGTACGCAAACTTCCCCCCAAAAATTAAAATAGGAAAGTCACATTTTTTAATGTTGAAAATGTGGATGAATAATTATTAATGTTTTTATTTAACAAAGCTTGAATTTGTGACATGATAACAGTAATTTAAAAGTATTCCGTCCAGTGATTTGTAGAATGCGAGTCTTTAGGAAGCTATTGAATAATCGATATGTCAGGTCAATTTATCAATTTTGTCAGCTGCCATTTTATACTATTCAAAATATACTTGCATCAATAAAACCACAACTAAATTGCTTTAAATAATATATTCCTCAGTTTCGATAATTTATTTACCAAAAGGAAAAAGACACTTAATGCAATGAAAATTTTGCAATCTTTGGAAGAAATCGTGATTATAAAAGTCAGGCTTTAACATTATAAATCTAAAACTTCTTTTGTAAAACAGAAACCATTGAACAAAATGGGTTGCACATAAATATTTTGTATTTTGAAATTGCTATTAATTTAGAAAAGTTTCTAAAAGTTTTGTGTGTGAATGACCTAAATTAATAACATTAAATATTTTTGTGGCTTTCATTTCAAAGAATTAAATTGTTAGAAAAAGTTCATTTTAGTTTTGGAAAAGGATAGCAAGTTGTATTCTAAGATTTATTTTTACCTTTATTAATCATTCCTATCAAAAGAAAAAGCATCAATTTCTTTTTATGATACAGGCTTACACATGAAACTTCAATAGTTATTTTCCTGTCCTAAAACATTCTACGGCATAAACAAATATGTGGATTGAATGAATTTATAAAGAACATCGTCGATAAAGCGAGAGTTGATTTCTTTCAATCAAACCATTTTGGCGGAAACTTCTAAAAAATCAAAAGTTAAAAATAACCTTTGACAGGTCACACTTTGTGTGACTTAGCTGCAATTTATTTGCGTGTCCACCAACTTCCAAAGGGTATTACAATAAGAATACCATATTTTGAAAGGTGTTCAATGTGCCAATTTAATGACTATTGAGCAAACAAGAGTGAATTAATGTTTCTATTCAACATAACGAAACTAATGTTACCTTGGTAACACTATAACCAGTTAAAGTGTATATAAATTGATTTTCTATCAATCGAAGAAAAATGTTTATAAAAGTTTATAAAATTTGTATGTATAAGCCTGCTTTATATATGTGATCATGTACTTAAAAAAGGGAAGAAAGGAAATCAATGTATTACTTATTTAATAAATTTAAAGGTTGTTTGGTAGTTAATAGTTGAATTTACGTCACACTGGAACAACACAACGAGCTATTAGCGGCGGTCCGGGACAATTCCGAAGGGAAAGAACCGAGGAGAACACCTCATAATTTTGAATCCACGGTCAAGTGACGAGGAGGATAAGGAGATGAGAAAAAGAGATATTTGAATCAAAATCTTCCTTAATTAATTCTATATAAACCTTTTGAATGTAAGATATCAGCATTAAATCGTGGTTTTAATTCAATTTTATTAATGAAATTCGTAAAGCTTTTTCATAAGCATACATATCGATATCATTGAAAAGCTTCTCCCAAGCAGATTAAAAATATCATCGTAAAAATATTGAACACACAATGGTAAAATAACTGGAACAATAATGAAAAAGGAAGATATACTCACAACCTCATCCTAAAAGTTAACGCAGACTAAGTTAATAGATTTTTACGAAAACCAAATAATAACATCACATACGGAACTTATCAACAAAATAGATCTTTGCCCTTGACGAGAACGTTAGAGAACTGTTGACAGCACAATATATTTTTGAAAACTATGGTAACACATTAGGACATAAGACCAAAAATTCAATAGGTACGCCAATTTTAGAACTGGTCAACTAAAAAAATAATAGAGAATGTCTCAAGCTTATAATAAGTGAGCTGGGACAGGTTTTTTAAAAAATAGTGGATGGATCTGTAAATTTGTTTTTTTCTCACATTTCTTGTATCTGTAAATATTTTTTATTTAATATGAAAATCATGCCTTTTGATGGGTCAAGGATTTCAAATATCTAAATCGTCTCAATAGGCTGTTATGTGAGCTACGCATGTAAATCTTTGTGTTTTATGAAATTCTACAAAAAACATTCTCCACCTTATTTAGCAACCATCCTTTTAGCCAATAAACATAATTAGTTGATGTTGGATACTTGCAAAGTAAAATTTCATTTGCAAAAATGTTTCATAATGCTTGTATAGGTCATGAAGAGGAAATAACATTTAATAGTACTTATATTTTACTTCATTTTTATTTTTGTATGTTCATTTAAGTTTATGTTATGGCAGAAATGCTGACTTTCCTTCTATTGTTCCAGATGTATTATACTTTAAACCAGAAAGATTTACAAACGAGTGAAAAGTTTGGAGTGAATTTAAATTAACTTTTTAACAGTAATGTACACATGCAGCAAAATCTTGATTATCCTAGGTAATGTGAACCGAGATCACCTCGGATTACCAGAAACTTGAAAGTAACACAAAACAACCTATACGAAATTCAAAACAATGTACGAAATTGCATGTTACTACAGTTGCAACTGAAAGATTAATAAAACTAGGATTATGAATAATCTTTTCTCAAATTTGCGTCACAGTATGTATTTATTGGGATAAATTTACAATAAATCTAGACCTGAGTTACATAACTTTTAAACTTTCTTGAAAGAATTCTTAACGGTCTTCTGTTTCGCAGCACTTTCTCGCCTCATTGTACAAAGCTCGTGCTCGTAGCTTTATTTAAAACTTAAAAAACTCGCTATAAACTCGTCTCAGATAAGACACTCCGTTAATCAAGATTATCCCTTTCTTCATCAGAAATTTCAGTTCTTCCGCTTGAAGCTTTTTCCAAACTTAGGGAGGAAGGTATTTGAATTTACATATAGCTGGAGGAACAACACATCAAGCTAGCTTTTGGCGAGGTTCCGGGATCAATCCAAAAGGAAAAGATCCTGGAACAATACTAAAATAAATACAAAACTAAATCAATTAAAAATATTCAGTGTCGCAAATTTCAAATTTCAGTTTGGCGCACCAACTGTCAATGTAAGTTTCATTTATATTTTTCTGGTTTTATTCCAAAAAATATATCTCTACTAATAAATAAAGACTTTCAGTTTGGCAGGGACAGTATAAATGTGATTTGCATCTGAATGAATATCTTTTGTGACGTATAATTGGATGCTCAGATTATTTTTGTTTCAAGTACTTCTTTTCTCATTAAAAGCCTTGCAAAAATATACATGTCATTTTTTAGGTTATGTTTTTGAAGTTTTTGAGTCCTAAATGTATTCTTGTAGGGCATGTATCTTTTAGCAATTTTAGATCATAAAAATCTTAGTCTTACTTTTAATTTTGAAGTTTTTAACGAAAGCTTTTTCACACTCGATTAAAATAAGTTATAGTTGGACAATAAAATCACAACTAATGGTTTCAAATAAAAAATACATATTTTAAATGGAGAGACTAAACCTTTGAATGGTTTGTTTCCTTATTTCTTTTCAATATACCTCACTGTTTTAACAACTTGTTTGCTTAACATAACAGAAAATAAAGAAGTCAATTGAATGGAAATTTTGCAATCCTTGGGGATATTAAACTCAAGCCTTGATATTATCATAAAACATGAAACTTGTTTTAAAAGCAAAAATTTGTGCAGTTAATTTTTGAGATTGAAAATGTGTTGTACAGAAATTTATTGTCTTCGAGAATTTGATATTGATTTACAGAATAGACAATTTTCTAAAATTTTAGAACATTCAGAAATTGATTTTTAAAACTTTAATTTTGGAAATTAGTACAAAAACTGATTTTAGTATAATGTAAAATGGATATTTTGTTTATACATTAAATTCAAATGTATATCCTTAACTTATTAAAAATAAATGTATCTCAGATCTAATATATTCAACAATACCAGTATAACTGCTCTTAGGCTTAAATTGTTTGTTGTATTTTGCTAGACTTGAAATTTCGTCACAAGTTATGTAATGTTTGCTAGATTTGTAGTTATCATTTCTACATTGTTCCTCTTTATAAAAGATCTACTATCTGAATTCTTTAAATTTGGAATTTATACCTTACATTTACACTCTTTAATTGTGTCGTTGAGTTATGATTTGTTAACGATTTATCTCGCCAAAATTATGATTTCACAGTAAAAGAATTTAACATCAATGGAATAGTAAAATAATGGATTAGATTTCAGGCGAAGAGTCCAAAGTAGAACAATATGCGCCAAAATAAAATATCGATTATTCGTACGATATTTCTATAAAGTACTTAATTTCAACTACAGTTCAAAGTGCAATCGAAACAAAAATTATAAAAGAAAATTGTTAAACATTTTTAAACTTCTAAAACGAAAAAGAATTCAGTCAAACCAGTCGCCTCTTTTGGACTCTCACATAGCTGTGATCTACTGTTAAGTCTGATTATACATCAATGACACCACTAAAATGCATTTGCAAAGAAATTGAAAATTCATTTAAAACTCTTTTCTCAAGACTAGAATCCTGACATTTCTACCATTGTCATTGAGAGTATTCGAAAGTTTGAAGGTTTCTTGTTAAAATTCGCATTAACTACGTTCAGTATGTTTGAAATGGAATCTATATTCCTGAAAATATAAGGAATTAAATTGTTTGTTTCATATGTTGTTTTCGGTTAATTTTCCGAACTGTACACCAATATCATTTATTTCTATTTGCAAGCTCGGCTTTCTATACAAATGGATTACAACTTGGGAGACATTCTCACCTTAGAATATTCATCACTGGGTCTTATTATTTACTTACCTTAGAATATTCTACAACTGGTTGTTCGCATGAGTGACAGTTCCTCAACTGGTCTTGCATTTCGCAACAGGTGCGACATTCCCAATTCCTCCACGTTCGTGAACCAGCAATGAAAAGGTTCGCTTTCTCATCGAGTGCATGAGAAGCAACAGATAGAGCTGTGTATGCTATCCTTCGGGTATGAATTCATTGTTGAGAAAAATTGAAGACGATCACGTGACGGGTTAACATTGTCATGGCGATTGATAAACAAAGTCGATCGGCCGCGAAAAAGCGTAATTCACTCACGCATATTCCTTTCCAGGATATTTTACTGAACATGTTTTCAATCGTTGGTACCTGATCGGCGAAAACAATTCCTGCCGATTCCTGGAACCTATATAGAGCTATCTCTTATTTGATTATTTTCTCGACAGTTTTAACAATGGGACAAAATGTTTAGTATGTCATTACATTATTGAGATCTATTTCGAGATTGCATGTGAACACGTTCCAAAATTCAAAACTCAATGAAAACATTTGTCTTATTTAATTTAATGCTCTAAACAATCTTCGAAATTATGAGGATTTGAAATTTATTGAATTTGAAAAATTTACTGAGAATACCAGAACATTATATTCCAACTTGTGCACTAAGCTTATAGATGAAGTTCCATGATACCTCATTCATTTTCTGTTTGAGATAAATATGGATATCTGGTGAGCCGTGTTCGTTTATGAAAACATTTTTAAAAATGAAGAGGAAATTTATTGAACACACCTGAACTTTAAATTCCGACTGGTGACTAAACTTATGTTGGTGTTTCATGCTGTTCCATACATATTCTACTGGAGATAAATTTGGTGATCTGGTAGTACCACCATATTGGTACCTCAAAGACATTCTGGTCTCATGTAAACAGGTGTGATCTTACTGAAAAAATGTTATTTTTACCAGATAATATTTTCTTAATTATTTTTAGCAAAACAGAGTGAGTTGATATAGTTCAAATTATGATTTCAGATTGGTATTTCTATCCATTAGTACTTCTAAACAAAAATCGTGTCATTAACAAATAAATGTAAAGTTATACAAACAATTACAGTAAAGAAATTTCACACATTTTTCCGGCATTTCTCAGAATCACCTTATAAAATTTTGTTTTGCAGTAAATTTAATAAATTTCCAGTTAATTATTTTTATATCATACTTTTTATATTTTATTCATTAAAAAGTTCACAAATAAAAGGGCATTTTGGATAAAAACAACTATTTATTAATCGAATGAATTACATAAAATCATTTCTTACAATAAGTTTAAAAACATCTAGAACATCATAACTATTAAAAATATCTTTAATTCAACTCTTTAAATAATTTTATTAAAACCAATTAATCATTTAAATATGTAAAATATCAATTTTATTCTAATTCTAATAAATTCTAAATCTTCGGCTTTTCAATAATTTTGCTACCAAACCAATAATTTTTCTTAAAAGTATCCATCATGTAGCGTAAAGTTAACGTAGTTTTAAATGATGGTTTAAAATTATGAATGGTCCAAGTGTGAAAAATCAGCTGAAGTTTTATTCCTGTTATATTCATTTGATTGATAAATATCACTTCATCAAAATAATTTTTAAAACTGTAAAAGATAGATTTAAACTATAAAATAGTTAAGAATATAGTTATACACTTATAATTTTGTGCTCTGAAATGAGCTTGAAGAATTTTGTAATGTTATTTACAAAAGTGTTCAACATTTTGCTTGCAATTGATTTTCATAGCAATTATGATGGGTTCAGTTAAGCATTTTTAAAACAGAAACAAATCACCGTAGGATGTTTAAACACTGTGCCCAATGCAAAACTCTCTGAAAAACAACTTTATCTCAAATGAAATTTTAAATAATTGTACTGTGCATATTATAATTGCTCATTCAAACAATAGAATGATTTTTCCAGATTTATTTTTATTGTTATTTTTTGTGCCTTTATAGATCAAAAATTAAGTTTTTCTTGTATCATTAAAATTATATTTTTTTTTCAACCTTCAAATGTATGATTTGAAGAAAATTGCGTTTATTTAAAATCCATATATATATATGCTTAAATCACTTCTTATCTTGATAAATAACAAAAATAGCTTTAGTAATAAAACAAGAAATTCATATGAATAAAATACCTTTTTTCAGAAAAGATACCATTAAGTTATGGAAATGTTAGTACTTTTAGGTATGTTTAGTAATCAAACAATTTGCAGCATTCCTTACTAGCTTAAAATATCCCAAACTTAGAAATGTGACAAGACATTGCTTTAAAGCAAAGAGGATTGAATACCGGATGTTTCACCTTTGTCTTGTTCTTTCTTTGTCACCTTTGTCTTGCGCTTTTCTAAGATCGAACTCACACATTTCATTAGATCTCGATATTGAATAGAATCAATGTTCTTGGCTAACAAATAAAAGAGAAACCACCTCTCTTTGGAAAACTTCTCAAGCGCCATCAGATCCTTCACGGGAACAAAGGGAGCTCTTAGTTGCAAAACCTTGATTCTTAGACGAGGAGATAAATAAATGCAAGATCTGTAGATAAGAGCAATGATCGAAAAGACAGTTAGCAACACAAACCAAAACCACAAGAAGATGAATATCTTTTCATTGATAATATTTATGGGCAAAATACACATAGCGTCGTGGATCTGAACATCGCCCGATGAGCCGAATCGGTGAAATGTGCATTTGGTCAGTCGCGGAAAAACTTGAATCATTGGATCGTATCGCGTGGAATAATCCCACTCACTAAATTTCATCACCGATAAGCCATATGTATAAAAGGCATTCCCAAGAAATTTGTCCAATAAATACATCTGACCTATCACATTCAAAAAGTTTAAAATCTCGGCTAAGGAATATATTGGAAGGAAATACGTTTTGCTGTTTGAGCTGTTCACCAAGTATTTTGCCAAAAGATCTATGGCGTTTTCCTTTTTCTTTTCATCTAAAACTGGATTGTCGAGTTCCATGATTAAAGCTTTTACTCTCCCGGACTCCATGGCTTTCCAAAAGAATCTGGGAGCGTAGAATAGAATAGCTTGAAAGAAGAGCATAAAACAGACCCATTGGTAGTAAGCATGGTAGACTCTTTTCTCTCCAGGTGAATACTTGTCCACTCCAGGGTAAGGTACTTCTACCCCAACTTCTTTCTTCCAGGCATCCACGACGCTGAAAGTGGAATGTATCCAGCAAAAGGAATCCAGGACACTCGTGGGGATGTCGTCCTTCGAAATGCAAGCTATGGGTTCCCCAATGTATTGGTAACTCGTAACAGTCAAACTGAATGCGATTAACATGGTCACGGTCACTTTGTAATGGAGTTTGAAGACTGCATTGTCCGTAACAATGTTGGACAGCTTCGTAACACTCTTCAAGGAAGCAAACAACTTATCCATCGTTGGAAGACAAAATGAGAGGGCTATATTTAATCGGCGAGCAAATACAAGGTGAACCGATTATGTGACAAAGTGTACAATCAGAACCACTATCCTAAAACGGTCAGGAAGAACGTAGCAACTGGAGTAGGTTTGAGATCACATGATGGTAGGAATTCCGGGTAGCAATTTCGCAATGAATTATTGTATTTTTCATACAGAGATGAAAATCCCACAACCAAATCAATAGTTTATTACAATTAGATAAATAACAGAATCTATCTGTTTTCACCAGTCGTTTAAAAAACCGTGAGACCAGATACTACCATGATTGAAACGAACAAGTGAGGAGTAATGAATTTTGTTATCCGTACGAAAGCGATAAGAGAAACGTATAAATTATAGTACTCATCGGCTTATTTTATGAACATTTCAAGTATTTCTCTTATATTCAGTGCTCAAATCTTAATCAAGTCAATAAAACAATTGAAGTTTTTTCGAATTCTGAGAACCAAAAAGTTTGTAAAAATGAAAAAATTGTGAAAAGGGAAATTAGAAATTGTTCTATGGAGGAATCTGGTAGAAGTTCGTAAAATCGTGGAGTGTTCCGAAAATCGGAGTTCGTTAAAAACAAGCGAATGCCAACTAACTGCATTTATCATGTACACATAAGTATTGTGCAATTTTGACGAATTTATGATGATATTTTTCACATTGCTTTTAAGTAAATTTTAAAATAAAAGTAAATATTGAAAAAACTTTAAATCAATAAGGATTCGAAGTAAGTGAGACAGATTTTATCTGTCATTGCAAATTTAATGCATTTTTAACACTTTTGCGCAATGTGAAAAATCTTATTTTTCTATAAATATAATATTTTAAAAGTAATTCTCGAAATAATTTGCACACTTTGTTTCCAATTCCATCTCAAATTAATCTGCTTTCATACTAACTGCTGCTTATTATATTTGTGTGGAAATTAAATATCCTTAAGATTGAGTGTTGAGAAACAAAATTTATTTAATATATAAATAAATGAATCCTAATTCAAACTTCTTGTCGAAACTTCTAACGTCATTAAACTGGAAACCACAAGTACCTCCATGGAAATTTTACTTCTGATTTATTTCTGAATCATTTCTGAATCTATCGTGTTTTTTAAGCCGTATTTTATGAACAAAAAATTTAAGTAAGATTGAAGTGCTGTGACAGGAGGTTCATGGTACTTCAATCTTGCTTGTTAAAGTTTTTTTTGTCATAAAATAAGGTTAAACTAACACTATATTATTCATAAATTTGCATTTTCATGAAGTTTCCAGTTATTACTCGGTTAGATGTTAATACTTGGAGCTCGTAATTGGCAAATATAAATATGTTTAAGAACTTTCTTATTGAACATACGGCCTTTGAAAGCTATTTTGGAACCAATCATGTAGATATGTAATTTCATATCCTATGGAAAATCCAATCTATAAAGCCTGTCGAAAATCAATTCGAAAGCAGAGAAACTCCATGAATTGTAATTTATACATGAACTTCTTTCTCAAGTACGTTTTACATTATATTTTGACGAAATAATCTTGATAAAAATTGTAGCAATAATGTCTTAGTTGAACAGTAATAATTTTCCAAAAAAGAATATATTCTTTATTTCTTATTCACTGTATTTAATGCTTACAAATATTTTGGTTTATAGACAGTAACAGCACACCACTGATCAAGTAATTGTTCAGTGACATATCACCTGTATCAAAATAATTTAAATTTCTATCATAAAAAAAAATCATTAAAAATAACCTCTATTTTGAATTTAGATGAGAAAGGTAAAAAGGAGAACATTACAACTTCTAGCTTTTTATAATTTCCATTATCTTATAACCTCCGCAAATGAGTTGTAATCTTAATGCTCTCATTGAGAATAATAAAATAATAAAGAGTTCTTGCTTCAAATATTATGCATTTATTCTATAAATTCCCAAATTTGTTTCTTTTTAATCTTATTGAACATGAAAATGAATTATCTGATTAAATCTTGTCCTATTTATTTACTCTTATTATTGTTTTCATGAAGTCCCATTTGTCTACAAGAATTGGTAACATAGCTTTTCATTACCTTGCTATCATTTTTTTGCGAAAACAATTTCATCTTCAGGATAGATCCTAGATTATCCATCCTGAGATGGCAGCTTAAAAGTATCCTCATACCCAGGAGTTTAAACTTGTTGCAAAAGGATGAGTTTAGAATTATTTAGTCTTTGACCACTCTAGAATATGAGCCTCTCTTGGAACGCAATATATATTATGAATTGTAGATCACTGAGCATACTTCTTTCATCTGCTTACTCCAGAGTATTTTAACTCAATACTATTTTCAAAACAAGTCTAAAATCATTTATATTGGTTTATTATCAATGTCCTACAACCATCGACTTTCTAATAAAATAGACGCAGCAAGTGAACGGAGTCGCTATTGTAAGATCTCAGAAATGTAGGTGAAGGGGGCTTGAGAATCGACTTGGGAGGATCGGTCATCGAAGGGTAAACTAGTACTTTTTTACATCACTTAGTCCAATATTATGATTGGGGCTTGCACGTGACCTTAGCCCGGAGATTTTCGAATCGAGCAATCGGGAGAAATAACATGAAACCGCGCGCAATCACTGTCTATTACATTAAAAGGTCGATGCCTACAACATCAAGTAATATATTTGGGATTTATTATTTAGGTTGAGTGTTTCATTGTTTAATATTTAATCATTCATTTCATGTTTTAGAATGTTTGTTTTTTGAAGCTTCGTAGATTCTAATTTTATCACAAAAAATACGTATATATATATATATGTGTACATATATATATATATATATATATGTGTGTGTGTGTGTGTGTGTGTGCGTGTGTGTGTGGTAATTTATTTTAATATTTCGAATTGTGGGAATAAACGGACACATTTACGGTGTCATGTCAAAAAATGTAAAACTGTTTGCACATTTTACATTTTTTGGAAATAATTAGGAAAATGATTTGTGAGCTGATTCTTATAATTAACTTATTTATTACATCAATGAACATGGTAGGTTAGGGATACCAGAACAAAGCTCTTAAAATCCAACGCGATAATTTGACAAATTTAAATAAATTTTATAGTTGTATTTTAAATCATTGTCTTGTGTGGTATGTTCCTTAATTTAAAGCCAGAAAATTGCTTTTCGAACACAAAATCCTTGGTTTTGCAAAAACAATCACATTTTATTCTGAAGTTATTAATGTGTGCAAATTTGCGCATTGATTAATTAAAATAGTTTGTCTTCTAATGTTTGCTTTGTATCAGTAAAATTTCTTTCACTCGCGCACACTCTCATTGCTTTAAGGAAAGAAATCATAAATCATATATTTTCTTATATTGAAAATACACTCAGGAACATTGAAAATAGCACACCAAGAAGGAAGAAAGGTACAATCGCGAAACTTTGCAAATAAGTACAGTGAGATCCGATATGCAAATGATCCAAGTTTGGTGCCAATGCGCATGACCACACACCCTGCAGTGACGCTGCAATCAGGAAGTGGAACCGGCGCATAGTGGAAGATTCATAAACGTGACGATCACATTCCGACTCTAGGACTTTAGTAAGCGAAGAATGCCAGGTAGACGCGTGAGAAGACATTTCTCACAGTTAAGCGAATTTGAGACGGGTCTCATCATCGGCATGAAACCAGCAGGCTGGTCGACGCGAAGTGTTGCTCGCCAGGTCGATCGTTCGGAGTGTGCCGTCAGAACATGTTGGGAGCAGTGGACACGAGATGGTACCCACGTGCGGCGTACCGGGTCTGGAGCGACCAGGAAGACGACGAGGCGAGAGGATCGAAGGATCGTACGGCAAGCGCTCGTGGATCCCACAGTGACTCGTTCCAGATGTAGGGGTGCCAGTTGTTCCACTAACCATTTCCAGGCGCCTTGCGGAAGCGAATCTGCAATCCAAGCGCCCTTTTCGTGTACTGCCTTTAACACCGAAACATCGGCGACTCCGTCTACAGTGGTGCCAAGCCAGAGCGACGTGGAATGCCACAGATTGGCAAAACGTGGTGTTTAGTGATGAATCCCGGTTCGTTTTGGGGACAGATGATAACCGCGTACGGGTGTGGAGGCGCCCTGGTGAACGGCACAATTCCACCCATGCTGTCGCGCGACATACTGCCCGCACAGCAGGCGTAATGGTCTGGGGGTCATAGCCTATGATAGCCGGTCCACTCTAATTGTGGTACGTGGAACCATAGCGGGCCAGCGTTATGTTGATGACATTCTTCGACCCCACGTGGTACCTTTCCTAAATGGTCTTCCAGGGGCAATTTTCCAGCAAGATAATGCTCGTCAGCATACAGCTCGAGTTGCTCAAGACTTCCTATGTCATGTTCAGACTCTTCCATGGCCGGCCCGCTCCCCGGACTATAGAGCATGTGTGGGACCAGCTGAAACGCCAGATCCCGCCGTGTCACTCTGTACATCATTTGAAGGTGGTTGTTAAAGATTTGTGGGCCCATCTGCCTCAGGACAACATCAGACGTCTGATCAACTCAATGCCGGACCGTGTTGCGGCATGTATTGCAGCAGGAGGCGGTCCGACACGCTATTGAAGTTGCACTGTATTTGTCTGATTGTACACACTGTATTTGTTTAATTGTCTTGATTTTGGGATCAAGTGAATCTCTCATCTGTATTATTATGTGTATTAAATTTCATTTCAATCCGATGCTCCCTTCTTGGTGCGCTATTTTCAATATTCCTGAGTGTAATAACATTTTAAAGTATGGCGTTTTATGTGTAAAATGAATAATCACTCAAAATATTACAAAATCGATAATGAAGTTTTACTTCTGAAGTAGACATTGTTGATGAAATTAAATACAAGTGCAAAACAAATGAGTATATACACAAGTGAAGCAGATAGTTATCGAACTTTATTCGATATTCTTTGTTGAAATCGCCAAAGACAAGGTTCCAATAGCCACATGGTTCCAGCCGTTATACATAGTCCCCCAACACTATAGAATACTCCATCGTATGATCCAATAACATCTCGAAAGAATCCTGAAATGAAATTATCAATGTGTTTTATCTTTGACATTTTTAAATGCCTTAAAAATTTGTAGAAATACTATCCAAATAACACTGATTCAAATTGTGGTTCATTGCTTAAGCAATGCTTATACAATAGGTAAATGATATGTGAACTGATTCTTATAATATAGAGCAGAGATTTTCAAACTTTTCTTCTCATGGCATATATAAACTAATTACTAAAATCCTGTTGCATACCAAAAAATTTATTATATTTTTTACCGATCTGGCTATAATTTTCATTGATTTACAAAACAAATAATTACCGACACCTTTTTGCACTAAATTGGCTTATAAAATATCTTTTTGAAACAATTCATTTGTGATACTTTGTAATAAAAAATAATTCTCAAAATTATATATACGGGTGCTACTTGTGAATACACTTCTAAAAAGTTCAAAACTAAACTGTTGGAGTGAAATAAATCTTACATAATTTAAGGGGTTGGGGTAGCCCAGTTGGAAGAGCAACGGACTAGTAACTGGAGGGTTGCGAGTTCGAAACTCGGTTCAGCCAAAGACTGTAGTGTACATGGGGGTTGGTGCATGTTAAATCTGTAGTGGCCTCAAATGTTCTCACATTGGCATGATATGGAAGTTTAGAGAGTGGGGTGCCAGCTCAGGCGTTGTTATCGTCATCTGACCGTGGTTCAAAATTACTAGGCGTTATCCTTATATCGTTCTCTTAGGGATTGATCCCGGAACGTCTCCAATAGCCCGTTGCTTTGCTCCAGTGCGACGTTAATTACCTACCAATATTAACTACTTAAATTAACTAACTACCTACATACACAATTCAAACCGTACATCATCCGTTAGGTACATCAGTGCCATTCTTGAGGCACACCCGCTGAGAATCGTTGAAACAGATGATGGTTCAAATTTCATTCTGTTGTTTTATCATCTTCACTCACACAATCACAATTCATTTCATTAAAAACTTACAATCATTTGGTCTTTCCTATTGATTACTTTCGACGGCCAGTTGACCACATTTTTATAAATCTCAAATCTTAATTGTTATACATATTATTGTTGCAACACTAATTAAAACCTTGAAAAACAGTAGACAAAAACATCTAATTTCAACTTCAAAGTTTAAAAGCAGATACTTACCAATCATGGGAGCCAATGGAATCAGCAGTAGCCCTCCGTATAGATTCAAGCATCCCAGTGCTACCGATTCTTCTTTCTTATCCATGTACTCTCCCACAAGTATTGGGTATACAATAGCATTTCCTCCTTGCACGAACCCGTACAAAACCATACAGGCCATAACATAGCAAAAGTTTGAACATAATGGAATGGCCAAGACGAAAAGTCCCATGAGTGCTGTTGACAATCCTGTAAAGTGGCTCGTCTTGATCCATTTCTTGTCGAGAACAACACCGAATCCCAACCGTCCGAACAAATCAGCGACTGAAAAACTAATAATAAGGTACTTTCCGAGATCTGCAGCAAGACCCACATCCACAGTGTAGTCAATTATGATGGTAATGACTGCTATGAATAAGTACACATAGACACCCAAAGTTACAGCTATGAGTATGAACAAAGGTCGGGTGTTGGTGATCAAGAATTGGAGCCATCCACTGGTTTTTGTTTCGCTTAGGTCGCTTTGATTTACTTCTTCAATAACGTTATCTGAACACTTGCTGGGAAGTATTTTAATTGATACAAGATTATGTGCACTACCCAATGATACTTTTCTATCCATATTCGATTTCGATAAGGCCTTTTCGTTTCTTGCATTTTCCGATGTAATATTATGTTGTGCCTCATCTCCCAACAGTTGGTTGTCAATCACTGGGTCAAAAGCATAGCACGGTATAGTACAGTTACATAATACTTCATTGCTATGCCTAATACATGGTGTATTTGCATACTCCACAACTTCTTTTGAAATAAAATCGTTAATCACGAGTGGATTTATTACGTTCACCTCATTTCGGATGATAATCATCTCAGTGTTATCTTGATTTTTTTCCATACTCTCTTTTATAGTGCTTGTCCGCACATGATTACAATTTGAGTAACTGAAAATGTCGTTGTCTTTGAATGGTAAATAAGACTTCAGACATATTTGATCCCTTTCGTTTTTATTGGACACAGTTAAATGAGTTGAAGAATCTGAAACAAATGCTGGGTTTGAGATTCCAATAGAAGACTTGAAGTTATTAGAATTGCCTCTTTCCTTCAAGCTCTTAACACGAAAAGTTGGTTTCAACCAATCAGGAGTCTTCAGCAATAGTCCAGCAGGTACCACATTGAGCGCTATTCCTCCAAGGATCAGAAACGTTCCATTGACGCCATAGTTCTGCAACAAGGATTCGAGGATTACTGGAAACGCAAACGTACCAAAGCAATCTCCTGACAGTGCGAATCCCAGAGCGGTTGCCTTATACTTGTCAAAATACTGATTGAGGATGAGAACGTGAATTAGATTGCACAGACCGTAACCCAAACCTAAAAAGAGAAAATAGCCCATTTTGAATACATTAGCAAAACAACCATATTTGAACAATATATCAAATTGATAAATATTGTTTGAAATTCTTTTCCTTCAGATAGCCTACCTTTCCAATAAAAAAAACTATCTTCACACTTTCTAAAACTTCGCATTATAACCATTTCAAGCTTAAAGTGTTTCAAGGGAATTATAATTTTCCTATTATAAATCAAATATAAATGTCCCTTCCACAGGTTACTGAAAAAATGTAAAAATCTGAATTCACTTAACTTTTTACTTACCCTCAAAAACTTTTTCGAATCCCAAAGTATATATATATATATATATATATATCCTTTATTATATCGTTGAAGTATACAAACGTATTCATTTATGGTTAGTGAAAATTGTATCTTGAAGTCAAAGTCTGTTGGGAATTCCAGTTGCGATTTGGCGTTTAGACAATGAAGTGTGACTGCTCAGATACTATATGATGAAGACTTAGATGTAATTTATTGAATGATTGACTCTCAATTGGCACAACTGTCTAACTAGATTTGGTCTAGCGGGAAGTGACCAAAGAGCGATAAATTATACTCCCTTGGCTAAGTCATGGTGTTTGCTTGAAGTAGTCTACACAATTTGTCTTAAGACAGTTTTTTATTTCTTTTCAATATTGTCTGCTATTTGCCCTTGGCAATCGTGTTAATCAATTTAATTGTTGACTTATAATCAACTTCGTATCCCATGTCAGGAAGGCCGAACGCCAGATTCAAAGTTCTTACCAGTAAGACTGGCTGTTTGAGTGTTCTGGTCCACGAATATGTGGGGATTGAAACTCACTTCTAATATCAATCCTGAGGGAGTTTACTTTCTTTAAATAAACAAGAGGCATCATCACCCCGAGGCATCGTAGTGATCTGTTCTCCCTTCCGTATTACCCTGGCTTTTTCATGTGCTTCTCTTTTTCCCCGTCATTGTCTCTAATGTGTTTTCGTTGATTTTTTATTCCGTTTTACGTTTGGCGCAGTTTATCCATTATTGAACCTTGTACCACAAAATCCTAATCAGCTAACCATCATTTCTCATACTCGTGCATTACGATTTCATTTGCGCATTTAATGTTAGATTACTATTCAATAATTTAGAAGTAACAATCTTCAAGTAACGAAGTTGTACACGATTCTATTTACTCATAATGAAGTCAAGCGTGAATTGATTGGAAGAAAATACTTACCATGCACGCCTCCCCAGAATACTGTAATCCAAAACACATCTGGTGCAAAAGTGCACAGGGCACCACCAATTCCGGCTAGGATACCACCAGCAATAGTTATTGTTCGTATGCCATACCGCTGACCCAACAAACCCACTAACGGACCTTAAATTGAACAAAAATTGATAAACTTCACAAAATTATATAGTACTGTAATGTAGTTCAAAAACAAGAACAGTATAAAAAACGTCACAACCAAAAATGATCCTTTAGTTTTGTTGAAAAGGTTTTAGAACACTTTTTTAAAACAAAATAACTCTCTCCTGCCAACAAGATTTAAAATACAATAATTCATCTGAGTCAAAAACGATAATATTTCCAATAAAGCAATTTATTCATAAAACAACTTAACGTTTAAAATAAGCTTTTACATGAAAAGTGATAATTAGTTTTGAGACTATTTTTACTGGATCTAAAGCACGAATCCTCTTGGAGAATTAACTTACTAAAATACACAGATAATCCAAATAAGAAGAATTTTCAGTGAAAAAAAAAAAAGAAGGAAGACGAGGATTTAACTTCCAGATATTCAGTTATCTTTCTTCGTTACTTCAAATGTAGCCAAGGGAAACACGTTTTACATCTTAAACACTTGTGTTATGTATTTTCAACTTTACAGGATGAGCCTCTCATATGGAATTTAAAAAATATTTTATATTGCAAAGTAATTCATTCCATATACATAATGATGTAGTTCAATAGCGAGTACAAACTATGCTCACAAAAACTTTAAACTATTAGGTTGTTTTTTACGGTAGTAAGTAGTTTCAGTGCCATTTAAAATTTAATTTCTTTATTTTCCAAAAGATGGTCGAACATTCATAATAAATCATTCTATCACTGAGAACACCACAATTAGTTCAAGGAAAAATCGGAACTTTTTACCTTTTGCTTGAATATAAGTTTTATAGTGTTCATTATGGAAGTAATTGCACCATTCAGTCGTGAAAATCGTATTAGATGCTTCAAAAAATGTCTTAAAGCTTATATCCTCAGTAGCAAAGATTAATAGAAAAAATTATAGTAGAATAAAATCTCTTGTTCCCCTCATTTCATTGATTAACAATGATGTCTAATGGATAATTTCAGAAAATTTGTTCCGTAAACGAAATTAGACTATCCGAAAATTCCCCTCTTTGTAACTTATTCTTTGGTGACTTCCTTATTTTAATTTGATTTTCATTCGGGAACCCTTCAATTTAAAGAACCCAAAATTTATACTTTTCACCAACACGTATCATATTTAGTTTGATAAAGTACTTCGCAAAATCTGATAGATATTAAATGTGTGTGATAGACATAAAATGATAGATCAAGTCGAAAACTATTCTTTCTACAGAACAAATTACCTAAAATATTGTATGTCAAAGCAAAGATATTACTTAGAATATTTTATGTGAAATGGAATTTGTTGCGAACAAAATGAATGGTTTCACCAGGAAACTCGTTAAAAGGGATTCCCAAAATAGCTTATGCATTACTGCTGAATATTAAAAAAGATAGTGGTTAAATTCTTTAAACTATCATTCAAGGTAAGATCGTGTCTTATGTTGCATGTTATAAGAAAACATTATTCTTAAATATTATATGCATATTACTTTCAAATTCATACTTGTTATAAATTGCTCTCTTATAGGGCATTTGTATAATTTATAAAATTTCCAATAGTTTGGTTTAAAACAAGGGAATATGCTAAACAAAACAAACATTTCAGCATTTCATTTTGAAATGATGAATGTAATATGCAACTGGAAATAGAAACGATGTTGATTGGGTATTCAATAACTTCGTATTCTCGTCAAAAAATGTTTTAAAACTAGTTCTATAACGATCTTCGGTTCTCTTAAATTGGCTTTTCATTTGTTTATTAGAATACTTTTTAATATTTAAGTTAAAATTCATCTTTTAAACTAATATATTGTTGACTTACTAGTTAAACACTAAGTCATAAAAAGTATTTCTGAGAAAATGAAGGGGAGGAATTGCTCTCACGAAACGTGTTTCTTAAGAAAAAATGTAACCTTGCAAAGAAAAATAGACTTAGTGGACACACTTCATCAGATCACTACATTCTGGCCCAGATAAGCTAAAAAACTCTTATATTGAAAATTCTGACTTATTGTGTTTCACTAGTAAGTAGACTTGTTAATTTGTTCGCTTTGTAATTTATTCCCTCCTTAAGCTAACCAAACAAAATGGCAACACATTATACTGTCCCTCAATTTGTTTAGAAACCATAATGTATATTTTTCAATTTTAATTATTTTTAAAACTTTTATACCATTCTAATTAAAAGAATTTTAATAGTCACAGATTTTAGATTTTTAAAGTGTTCATTCTTTTAATCACAAACGAAAACTGCAGTTCCGTGAAGAAAAAAAAAGAATTTTTGAAGGCATTAGGTAGCTTGGTAGTTAAATTAACGTGGAACTGAAGCAACCCAACGGACTATTGAATTTTCGAAGGAAGAGACTGATATTATATAAGAATAAAGCAGGGCATAACATATAAGAAAACTAACGTTACCAGACATATTCCTGACGGAGAATCGGATGCTAAAGGGTGTCGTGGCAACTTCTCTACTTACACCATACAAGTCAATGATGGCAACATACAGAACCCCCGCGGCTCGAGATAAACCTGCCATAATAAAACATATCACAAAGCAAGCGAAAGCTACAATCCATGAATAGCCTCCATCCAGTTCAGACATATGGTCAATAGTCATCTTGATCTCGAGAAACTGAGTGTTCTTGAAACGTATGTGCAGTGGATTCACTTCTATGAATATTTCGAACCCATCTTATATCCCTCCCTATCTCTTGAGATAACTAACTGTAAAAGACTCTGTAATTGAAGTGAAAAAGACCTATTGTTTATGGTGGGATTTCATTATCTGGAACATTCAGGTTCTCAATGTTCGATTTCGCATATCCTATCCGAAAGAGAGCGGTTGTAACTCGTTCTCAGCGCTTTAATCCGGGCATTGTTCTAAAAATGTTTTTATCGTGTTCGTAGGGTTCAGACGTGTGACATACATGCAAAGTTGCAACTTGACGTCAAGATTTAGAAGCGTGGATTAACGCTTGAAAAGCGCGAAATTTTCACGTGAACGTTAGCTGTGAGATATCAGTACGGAGATTAATGTGAATGACATCATCCATTCATAGTAGCTTTCGCTTTTTCTTGATCTCGGCAGGTAACGTTCTCGTCAACGCATATCTGAATTGTATTCTTGCATGGCGACCGTTTAACACACGTTTACACCTCTTACATCCAGAAATTCAAAAGCGGTATCTGAAAGATCTTTCTACACTAATAATTAATCTCATATTTTTTCAAACTTCAGTCTCACTATTAACACTAAGTAAATAATTCAAAATATAAAAGTGTTTCATAAAGCTAAACAACCATTCATAATAAAATATGTCTAAATTAGTTAAATTCCAAAGGAGTGTAACTGAGGATACTTCAATAACAGCATTAAGTTTCAGAGATTTAGTGCATTTAAAATATATTCTTAAATTTCATTTATTAAAATAAAGAAGTTTTGAAAATATAAACTACATTTTTAGATCACTTCTTCATAAAGTGAAAGTTTTGCAGGGATATATGAAGTTACAGAAAGAGTTCAGACAGCAGTTGTGAACAAAAGTGAGTCAATTTTTTTAATATATATTAAGATTGGTATAGATGCATAGCTGTTTTATACCCAGGGTCTCTAATGTTTTTAATATGGCCTCGGTGAAGTCCAGTCTTCCCTTTTACATTTCGTTACCATTCATAAAATATATTTCAAAAATTAAGATCTCTAGGGCTTAATAAAATAACTTAATAATTAGCACATTTTTATTAGTTCTTAACGAATCTACGTATTTTACATATAACTGTAGCTCAATTAACCAATAAATTTTGCATAAAGCTAATGATGATTGCATGGTAACATCTGTAGATAAAATAGATTTTTGTAAAATAATCAATTTGATTTTACCATTTAATTAAATAATAGGAGTTACTTATTTTTAAATTATTATTTTTTAAACTATGATATTAGAATTGCTAAACGAATACTTAATAAACATTTCGATTTAAATCTCACAGAAGCTTTTAATTCTGCAACTGCATCAATGCGGTATCATCAATTTCATGGTCGTAACTAAAACAAAAGCGTTTTAAGATTAATTTTTAAAAAATTAAAGCTTCCGTAAAAGCTCCTTGAAACAAGAGATGGCAGCACGATCTGTTTAGTAGTCCCGAAAGAAATGAATACTTGTGGAACTGGATAAGAATTTGATTACTTATATAATTCTTTTTCGGCTTTAGCATTCAGCTTTACATGAAATGATGAACTTTTATGGCTATGTTTGTATTCAAACATTAAGTTTTCATGTAGTCTTTAAAAATGTAATAAGTTATTGATGTTACACAGTCAAATATTTTGACAAACGTCTCAAGTTCAACATCTCAGGACCTCACATAAGGGAAAAGGTATCAGGGTAACGGGACACCCGGGATCAAAAGTTGGTTGATTGGTTGGATGGGTTTTATAGCGCAAGGGCCATTTTTATCTGGGATCAAAGGAGATCCTTGGAAATGTGAAACTTCTTTGTACTATTAAGTATAGTCTGTTTTCTGAATTAAAAAGAGTCGCAAAAAATTTTATTGTGTTTATAACTGGATTTTGGAAAAGAAGAGAAAAGATTTTACAATTGTGAAAGGTTATACATTGAGCACTAGGGATAAATATTACCCTTGGAACTAGAACATTGAAGTTGCTAGATCATCTGAACAGCTTTTCATAAATATAATTTAAATGACTTTTCATGTATAATATTTAGTATATTAAAGTAATGGAAAGTCAGACTTCTATCAACGTTTTGATTTTTGGCCTATTCTTACATGCAAGAACTATTTTTATGCTAATTTTTTTAAAACCTGAACTTTTTCCCTCCCTAGTCTTCATAAAACTGTTAAGCCAGAGTACTTGTACTTAGTTAAAATCCACTAGTAATGTCAAGTTAGTTGCATAGGCATTTTCTTGATTCCTCCCATTCAAGAAAAAGTATGAAACTTAACTGAACACAAATAAATATACCAGAAAACCAAATAGAGTTTCGTAGTTCCTCCGACTCAAAAGGGAAAATACATTTTATGGCTATATATTCTATGGCTTTCTTTATGTAATTAATACATTTATTTTTACTGACATAGTTCATTTAGTATTGTACAAAACAAGTGAGAGAGATCTATTTAAAAATGTTCACCTAAAACGTGAAAATACACATGTTTAATTTTAAATTGCAACGTATTATTGATATGCGAATGCGAAATTGAGGACTAGTTGTTGTATATTGCGAATAGCTTGACGATAGAGTGATACCTCACAGAAATTAGCAATTAAGGAGAGAACTGGATTCAGTAACAGAGAAATATGGTATTTAAAACTTTTCAATTTATCTTATGGTTTTATATAGCTTTCTTTGCATGTGTAGGGGATATATTTTATATATCTAAGCATTTAGTAATATTTAGAAGCTTAAAAGTAGTGCATTTATTATTCTATGATTCCTTTTTCTAGTTTTTTAGCTTTCAAAAGAAAATTTCATTGTAAAATATCTTAGGAATCAGAAAACGAACTAATAAAATGATTATATTTCCTGAAGAAAAAAAAATATCGCATGCATTTTACTTATTTTACATTACATTACAAGCACATTCCTTCAAAATTACACTTTTCTGTATCTCAATTCGTTCGCTAAGCTTACATTTTATTTCGTGCAGTGCGTTAACACATATGATACATATATAATTAGTGATCTATTTTATTTACTTCTACAATTTTGTTTCCCCGGTGTGGCATTACAAAATTCAGTCCACAAGAACCTTATAAAATCGTATATTTATATGAAAAAGCAGACAAAACATTAATGCATTGACAATTGAAATAGTCTGCATAATAAATCGTAATTGTATGGGATGTAATAAATTTAAATTAAAGTTCAATTGTAAAGTGGCAACACTCAAAGCGAATAAAATACTGAAATAAACATGGAAACACGTGAGTAATAAAATGGTAGTCTTCATTGCTGTATTTAGAATGGTGTCAACGAGGAAAATAAAAAAAAATCACAAGTAGTTTTTTTGTTTCTCAAAAATTTTAAAGATTTAAATTAAAAAATTAATTAATTAATTCAAAATTAATTATTTTAAAAATTTGTATCTACATTTTAAAAATTCCGAAGAAAAATTAAATTAGTTCATCCTCGCCCAATATACTCTGAAACTTTTACGTTGGAACACTAAAACCATATTAATTGAAAACTTGAAAAAATGGCAAGATTTGGGTCACATTAAGAAACGAATTTCGTAATATCTCGAGTTCTACAGAAAACAAAAGTAGGACTTACTTTAAAGTCCATGGAACAAGTTTCCTAGTTTATATGCTTCAACAGTGATTTTTTATAGAAAAATATTTCCAAGTCACACACACACAAGCCACGTATTTCTTTTACCTTGGATTTTTAAATAAGCTATATTTAAAAAATTTTGAAAAAAATATTAATATTAGCCCATAAATGCTCAATATATGCCGTACATTTGGAGCTTTATTATTTGCTTAACCATTGTTTAGTCAGAAGGAACCATAAAATAATAATTAGTGCTAAACCAGTAAGAGTTTCAACTCCAAATTTACAGAATATTTTAACATTTCTGACATATACGTATGTATTCCAATGTTTCATGTGTTGTAAATAAATTATTTAGGGGATAGATTCTCACGAATTGTTTATTTCTTGCAAAAGATCTTTAAAGACATGGGTTCATTTCTTCGTGCACATTTTGAACAACTTTTCATAAAAGTCATTGGTTCAGTACATAATAACATGTAGAATTCCGTTTTATAGAAATAAATCAAGTGTACCAAAACCTTTAAAAATAAGATGGTAACGTTAAAATAAGAAGGGTGACCATGCATTGTAATACAACGATTTTTTTTTCATTTTGACATAGGTTTTCATTGCATGGCAATTAAAATCAGTAAAACCGACATTTATTTTATAAGTTTCAAATTAAATTATTCGATTGCATTGAAAACTGCACTCAATAGTCAAGAAACAACACTTATGTTTTCATTTAGAAATCGAATTTACAAAAAAATGGTTCCACAAAGAATCGATTTAAAACTGCATCCCAGTTGGAGTGAACCAAATTTTGAATACAACTTTACTGATCTTGGAATAATATCACGGTTATAAAATATTACACTGTGAGTTTTTAAAAGTTGAAAGTTTTGTCTTAAATGACAGATCGGAGGTTGTTTACTTTGCGAATTGAAGCTATTCTTATGCAACTCTTTACTATCTCAAACATTCGTAACATTGATTTTATTTTTTAAAACTAAGTAAAATCTTTTGTTGTTTGAAGACATTGCGCAATACGACGCTCTAAATTCGTCATTTTTACTGGAAATTAACAAAAATTGCATTCACGATCACTCCAAAACTCAAAATCGATTTCTGAAATAGTCACCTTATTATCACCTTTTGCAGATTTGTCTCACACTATACTGCAACGTATGTGGAATGGATTGTATGGATGGATAAAGCAAGTATACGTATTTCGTCCAAAGTAAAGTGTGAAAGACATAAAAAATGTTGAAATGGAGAAAAAGATAATTTTCCGCTCGCTTCTTTTTCTTCTACAGCTGCCTATATTTTCTATATTTCTATTTTTAAGGTCGGGTTGAAAATTATACATCGGTTTGTTGATTTGACATGGACTGAGCCACGTGTATAACAAAATGCGTAGCTGACAACTAAATCAACAATCATTATGGGCCGAACTGACAAACACAAAAGCGAAACCAGAAAATAGTCTTGTTGAGAGTGGAAAATGGATAACGAACTTCCATTAACAAGACGAGGGAAAAATATTTACAAAAATATTTTTTCCGGTTCGATAAAAAGAGAAACATGTGACGAAAGATGTTTGATGGCTCATTCGATATCACAAGAGAGAAATAAATTATTTGTGCCACAAAAATCATTTAGGGATCAGAAGTATCCGACCTCTGCCAACTGGAATGAGAATGATTGAGAAGAAAGCATTCGCTTCTGTGACAGAAATATGGACCACAAGTTCCCGCTCCATATGTTTTTGCGCGTATTTCTTTCACTGAGTATTGATCTTATTAGATTCAAGGAGCTTCCGGTATACCCATGTGTGATCCATTTGCTTTTGATAAAGCCATGGTGCTATTTTTACGGTTTATGTATTTCTAATGGAGAAAACAACTAAGTTTTATCACTAAGCTCGAAAATTTATAGCAACACTACAAATAAAGTTGTATTTCAACATGTGACTTATGTTTTAAATCAAGTGGTTTTTATAAATTTAAAATTCATAAACAAAAATTTTTTTAATTAGACAATATTGGGATGAAGAAAATAATGATTCGTTTTTTCAATTGGTGTTGGTTGAAAAATTGTTTTTCTTCAGAAAAATATCCGATTACAAAATATATGATGCAAAATATGTAAGAAAAAAGACATACAAATACAGTTGGAAAATAGATGAAAAAAATGGCAGATTTCTTATCGTTTTGAATTCTTTAAAAATATATATCAACCTCTAAAAAGAAATATGTAGCTTAAGAATCTATTTGTAGCAAAATTGTTATATTCTTTAAAGGTTTGACGAAAAATAGAGAGCTTCTGGTGATATGCCTGTGAACACTAAAAAATACAAGAAATTAAAAAAGGTGAATCAGTTTTGTAGAAGTTTGTAAAAATTGTTTGTAAAAGCAATGTCTACGGAGTTTCAAAGTAATGAAACCAAAATAATTCCTCAATTCAGAAAAATTTATACTTGAAGATTCGTAATTCTTCAAATAAATATATCACAAAAATTATGTATTCTTTCAATAACTGTCATATGGCAATGGTGATGAGGATTTCAAATGACAGATCCATATTCCAGTCCCCTTTCTTTCTGGACTGCTCCCAGACCGTCATGTCAGCAGACCGTTTTGTTGCTCCAGTGTGACGAAAATACAACTACCATTCAGTCTAACATAAACATTAAATAATAAAATTATCGTGCTAGTATTACGAAAATCTCTTGTTTTTCTCTAGATCCGACCAAGTTTGCGCTATGCAGATTTTTGTAGATTTAATGTGGTAATTGATAGAAAACCCGGAATCCTAAATCAACAAAAAAAGCTTTTTCTTAATAATAGCTCATTCTTAATGTAACATACATCAATGATGTTATTTCTTTTAAGAGTGATGGTCAAAGTGAAACATTTAGAAGCAAGCGATTTTGAAAGAGCCAATATTGCAAGTAATCTGTCAAGTTGAATTGAAGTTTCTTACAATCATCTAAAACACTAACAAAGAAAATATTTTTAAATCATCAGCAGAAGCTTTAATTCGAAAAAATGTATCATAAACATCGTCAACAAATTACAGAAACAAAATAGGTCCCAAATTTGAACCTTGTAAATCCCAGTACTGGCAAAACCATCAGAAAACATTATAATGCAACACATACGTTAACCAATCAGTTAAATAAAAATAACGGAATTTTACTAGACTCACAAAAGTAATTTTATTAGTTTTTGAATTAACAAACCAAAATCCAGTGAGTCTTAATAAAATCCGTATAAATTGTATCCATTTGCAAGTTTTTATTTAAAGCTGTTACAACACTAATTAAAAGATAATAGATAGTAATCGTCGAATGACAGGACATGAATCCATGTCGATGTAAGAAAACTGAACTTCTGACCCCGCAGAAAACTCCTTTTTTATATCTTCAAAAACTTTTCCAAAATTCCTCAAAATAGCAATTGGTCAGATAATTTTCAATATCCGATTTATCACCATTTTTATGTACAGGAATCACATTTGATTTGTGTCAAAGTATACATATTTCATATTGAAACTTATAGTTTAACAATAGATAGACACATTTCAATTAGAATCCCTTGATTTTAGCCTTTTATCAAGTCGTAAATTTTGATTTTGGTATGACTATCTAAAACCCTACTGATATGTGTTATTCTTCAAACGTTTGGAAATACAATTTTTTTCACTCTGGCTTAAAACTCTGAATACTCTGAAGTCAGTTTTCGATTGGAATTAAACTTAGTATGTGTCATGAAGAGATAAAGAAATTATAACACTACCAAATCTATCGGACTATTATTGTAGAATTACATCAGAAAAGTCATAAGTTAGTAATCTGTAAAGCCCCTCTGGAGACGATACATATCAATATACGGCGTGGTATGGAGACAAATGAAGTCCTTATGCAATCTTGTGGTAAATTATGCAAAATATTATGTAGCTGGAACTGTTGCAAATCCTTTGTAAGGGGTGCAATTGAAGGCCGAGAATACCTCAGACATGCTCAACGGGAGATAGATTTGGTGGGTCTCTGGCCAACGATGGGTTACAACATAACGGGGGCACTCCTGGGAGAGGCGAGCGGAGTGTGACCAGGAGTAATCGTTCTGGTAACATCGACCTTCTAATGAAATAGACGTAGTATGTGCGCTCAGCTTCAAGCTTTTTCTTCTGGTTGCTCGGATGTCACGTGATTATTGCAAAAAGCATGAATCCGGATGTGGGACAAATTATTGATTGGTTAAAGGGATTAAAAACAGTCATTCATAAGCCCACGTGACTTACCCTCCTGATATCTTACAACAGCGACTTCGCCAACATGCTATGTCTATTTTATTAGAAAGTCGACAGCTGGTAAATAACC